>VZQC01011742.1:2140571-2217842 GCA_009823505.1 Rhizomys pruinosus | reverse complement strand
CCCCCTGAGCTTTTGTACAAAGCAGTTGGGCATAATGCATTTTGGAAACAACAACAACAACAGAAAATACTGCATCAAAGAACTGACTGAAACAGTGAACTTCTGCTCAAAACAGTCAACTTCCCCATGGAAAATATTGAGAAAGACTAAGAGATGGAAAGCATGTTTGGCAGAATGCACGAGCTCTGGTGGGGTGGGGGAATGAGCGGGAACATGGGTCTAGATTTGTTAAAAATAAATAAATAAATTTATGTGAAAAAAATAAATAAATAAAAAAATAAACAACCAGAAAAAAAAAAATAAATAAAAAATAAAAAAGAATTGAATATTGAGTTCAAGGCCAGCCTGGTCTACAGAGTGAGTTCCTGGACAGCCAAAGCTACAGGGAGACCCTGTCTCAAAAAAGACAAAAAAAAAAACAAAAACAAAAAAAAAAAACAAAAATGAATCGATATTCAACAAATATTCACTCTATGTGGCGATGATTTCCTAAGTGGCCCTTGCATGATGTCAACATTTAAGTTATTAGTCTCAATCTGTCCTTTTCAATTGGTTCAAATTAAACTTTCCCCAGGAGACCGAGATTTGTAATTTTTGAAAGCATGTTCTTCTACATTTTGAGAACATTGTTTTAAACTATATCATTACTACGACTTAGGCTTATAAACTATGAGGATTGAAAAACCATTGCATACTCTCATGTATAGGACTAAGCAAATGTTCCTAGAAGCAAGTGCTTCTCATTTTTCTCTCTTCAGACCCAATGTGATCAGATCACTGGATTTAGAATATTAATTACCCCTATTATTCAACTGTCTACTTCTCTACTAGCACTCGAAGCTGCTATTAGTGTTCCATGGCTTCATCCAGGTAAAGGTTTTCTGACGTAGCGATGAGCATTTGACACTGCTGGGATAAATGACCCAGGGTATGCAGGAGAAGCTTGTCCAGCTGCTGTTTCTCCCGCAGAGAGATGGAACAAAGAGCTGACATCTTGCACAGAACCTGGCATACAGGAGACAATGTATGTGGACTGAACAGAACAGTGCCTGAAGCTTTTGTAAATGAGAGGACTAGAAACCTCATGATGATCTGACTTACAGAAGGTAGTGTACAAAGGAAGCGAAATGCCATTTTCAGTCTCTGCCTATTCTCCAGGGCAGAGGACAGAGTCAAGACAGGAACAGAAACACAGATCTGACCACAATGGAGAAGATGAAGGGTGGTTTTGGATGTGTCCATCTGTCTAAGCCTATGTATTTAGGGAGGGAAAATGGGTTCACTTTCATGCATTCTCATGAAGCCAAATCAAAGAAATGGATGAAAATGTATAAAAAAGGACAAAGAAAAGTACACACGGGGGCTGGAGAGATAGCCTAACGGCTAAGAGTGCCGACCGCTCTTACAGAGGACCCGGGTTCGATCCCCAGCACCCACATGGCGGCCGAGAACCGTCTGAAACTCCAGTTCCAGGAGAATTCCAGTTCCAGGGAAATCCGAGACCCTCTTCTGACCTCCGCGGCATTGCACGACACGGGTGCACAGACTTGCATGCAGACAGTACATTCATACACATACAGAAATAAATAAAATTAAAAAAAAAGAAAAAAGAAAAGTACACACGGACAGACACAGACAAAGGATTTGGATAAGTACCCCCAAAGGCACATGTGTCAAAGGCAGGTTGGTCTCTAACCATAGTGTTACTGAAAAGCAGTGGAACTTTTGAGAAGCAAGGGTATACTCTTGAAGGAGACACTGGGATCCAGCCCCTGGCTCTTTCACTTTCCAGCTTCCTCTGACAGCTATAAGATGCAATGCTTCTCCATGGGTCGGGGAGATAAGCACTGAATAACTACAGATAAAAAACTCCAAAACCGAGGCCCAAAACTTTCCTCTTTTTAAGTTGAGTACCTCAAGTATGTTTTCACAGCAAGGGGAAGTGGGCTAACAGAAAGTTAGGGAGAGGAATACAGAAGGTCTTTGTGACTTACCATCAAGAATATAAAAGCTAGGCTAGACATGGTAGTGCACACCTTTAATCCAGCACTCAGAAGGTAGAGGCAGATGGATCTCTCTGAATTCCAGGTCAACCCATCCTTCAGCCTCTGTTTCTCAATGCTGGAACTTTGAGCACGACCCACCAAATATGGCTGCATATTGGATTCTTACACAGATGTAATGAAGATGACGTAGGGCTCAATTGTCACAGAAAAGTACTTTGTGAGACCCTCTTTTTCCTCAACTAAAATCAATTTATGTACAAACATGAACCTTCAATGTCTGCCAGCATACAAAGAAAAAGCACCTCATGTTTAGTTAGTGACACTTTAGAACAATTGGTACTTACTTTTGATGGATTCACGAAGCATGATTACAGTACAAGAGGAATGCTTCACATTGGACTGCTCCACAAGAATGCAAAAGGGGGAACCATCATCTGTAACATCCTGTAGTGCACGAGTAAGGCCCAATTCAGAGACAAGGTGAATTGCTTCCACCATCAGACCTTGGTCCCGCAAGCGGCGGCCTATGGCTGTTGCATAATCCCTTAAAAACATACATCACACAATAAAAATGTTACTTAGAATTAATGGAAGGGAAAAAAAATCCATGTAGCGAACTGCTTATTTAGATACATTTTATGCACCACACATTTATGCAAAAAGGGGTAAGACAATATGTGTATACTGTATTTAGATAAGTATATTCTTTTCTGAAACTGTAAAATCCTTTTGGGTGGTTTTGTATGTAATTTAGTACAGAAAGTAGAAAGTACGCCGGGCGTGGTGGCGCACGCCTTTAATCCTAGCACTTGGGAGGCAGAGGCAGGCAGATCTTTGTGAGTTCAAGGCCAGCCTGGTCTACAGAGTGAGTTCCAGGACAGCTGGGGCTACAGGGAGACACTGTCTCAAAAAGACAAAAAAAAAAAAGTAGAAAGTGTGCTGAGTAATAATATGGGGGGAACACCATATCCTTTTCCAAATGGAAACACTCAAAAGAGTTATTTGATGATGTCATTTCCTTTGCCAGATCACAAAAGTAAGTATAATATTGTTTTAAAGAATGAGTGAGAGCCAGGCGTGGTGGCTCATGCCTTTAATCCCAGCACTCTGGGAGGCAGAGGCAGGCAGATCTCTGTGAGTTCATAGCCAGCCTGGTCTACTGAGCAAGCTCCAGGCCAGCTGGGACTAAAGGGACCCTGTCTCAAAAAAAAAAAAAAAGAGAATAGGTGAGAAGGCTTTATTTAGAAAGATGAGACAATACTCATCTCCAGTTGGCTCTGGGAATAGGCCCACACCACGCCACTACCAAGAGGATTCCTTCCTATGGAGAGGATGAGTGACATGGAGTCAGCCAGTATTCACCACTCGTTAACAAGCCTTGGATCGAAACCCCAAGTGATTTCATATTCAGTGTCCTCTGAAGCCTCTCATGGAGTTGATGAGACCAATTCTGCCCAGTAATTATTTCAAAGCCTTAAAAGCCCTGCACCATATCTTCTGTCCTGGATTTCTTTTCCCATGTCAATCCATCTGATACTTCAGCTTTTGAATAATTTTATTAAAAGTATTACTTCTGGCCATGTATGGTGGCGCTCATGAGGCAAAGGCAGGTGAGCTCAAAGCCAGCCTGGTCTACATAGCAAGTTGTAGGCCAGCTAGGCTACAGGGATACCCTTCCTCAAAAAGAAAACCATTATTTAAAAAAATGCCACAGTATCTCCTCTCCAACCTAAACCCCTTACCTAGCATTCACACTTCTAGCAAGACATAGTTTGGAAAAAAAGGCAAAATAAGTAAATAAATAAAAGATAAAAGACATGACTTCGGGGCTGGAGTGATGGCCTAGTGGTTAAGAGCGCCGACTGCTCTTACAGAGGACCCGGGTTCGATCCCCAGCACCCACATGGCGGCTAAGAACTGTCTGTAACTCCAATTCCAGGAGAACTCCAGTTCCAGGGGAATCCGAGACCCTCTTCTGACCTCCGTGGCATTGCACGACAGGGGTGCACAAACCTACATGCAGACAATACATTCATACACATAAATAAATAAAATTAAAAAA
This sequence comes from Rhizomys pruinosus, assembly GCA_009823505.1. NCBI lineage: Eukaryota > Metazoa > Chordata > Mammalia > Rodentia > Spalacidae > Rhizomys > Rhizomys pruinosus. The sequence goes on along the minus strand of VZQC01011742.1, from coordinate 2,213,774 downwards.
AAAAAAGACATGACTTCGACCTGTCTTGGGCTCTGTAGCTTCTAAACTTCAAACAACCATTCTCTTGCCAAACTAATTTGTCAGCCCTGGACAATCAATTCCCACCCCCTACCCCCACTTTTTTTTTTTTTCTGCTGTGTTCCTTCTGCCATTCTGTTTGCTATTCACTTATCAGTCCTCAGCTCAAAGGCTCAATACAAATGACATTATACTCTGCAGCCTCCTTAACTCATCTACAAACTATGGCAATCCACTCTTTCTCCTATGGATACCCTGTGAGGAGTGGGATGGCCCATTACATTTGGGTTTGTTGTTATTGTTCTCTGAGATAGTCTCATGTAGCCAGGATGGGTTAGAACTGGCTACGTAGCCAAGGATGAGCTCTAACTTCTGATCTTCCTGCCTCTGTCTCCATGCACTGGGATTACATGCACATGATCCCACACCTGCTTTATTCATGCTAGGGATGAAAGCCAGGGTTCTGTGTGTAGTAGAAAAGTGTTCTACCAATGCAGTCACCGCCCCGCCCTGCATTCTGCTCTTCCATTGTTACTTATGCACAGATTTTATCTTGTTGGACACACTTCTTACAAATAGGAGCTGTTGGGGCTGGAGAGATAGCCTAGCGGTTAAGAGCACCAACTGCTCTTGCAGAGGACCCGGGTTAGATCCCCAGCACCCACATGGTGGCTGAGAACCATCTGTAACTCCGATTCCAGAACTCCAGTTCCAGGGGAATCCAAGACCCTCTTCTGACCTCCGCGGCATTGCACAACACGGGTGCACAAACCTACATGCAGACAGTACACTCATACACATACAAAAATAAATTTTAAAAAAATTAAAAAATAAACAAACAAATAGGAGCTGTTAATTAGATTTATATTCCTTACTGTGCCTAGCACAGAGCTTTACCTATAACAAGCACAATTAAATGTATGTTTTATGAACTAAAGATTACTAGAATGTCAGAAAAAATGCTTTTCTGGCTGGCAGTATAGGAAAGTATAGATAATTTCACAAAAGAAATTCAGGAAGAAAAGACACGCTTCACATAGCCCATGATTCAAAAGCATCACAGAAATAATTCATATTAGATGACATGATCTGAAAATTAATTACTGTTTTGCAGGATAAAGGAATGAATTAACCAACTAACTTATCACTACAAATCTTCCTGACATCAAAACGACACCAGAGCAAGCAGCATGCCCTGTTCACAGATCGTCAGCAGCTGCAGACTGCACAGTGGCTGACAAGATTCTGAGCTACATCCACTTCAGTGTCCTAATCTATGGCTAACTGCCAGACTGTGAACACCAGGCAGGGGCTAGGCAACATCTGAGGAGCAGCTTCTAATGCCACTCCAGATAGAGCGGAGAAGAAATGCAGTCTCAGGCACTCTTCACTACAAGACTGCCCTCAATTAGTGCCAATCGCCTGGCTCCACAGATGGAAACATGGCAAAAACATCAGGATTGTGTCAGTCCAACAGCAGCTGGAGCCAGCCACAGTTCTAAGGGAAGTACAAGATGATCCAAGTAAGACAGAATTCCTGCTACAAGAGCTAAGAAAGTCAAGCTAGGGGCTGCGCTATAGTTCAGCTGGTAGAGTACTGGCCTAGCATGCACAAAGCCCTGGCTTCAATCCCAATCACTACATAAACTAGCTGTGGTGGTACATGCCTGTAGCCCCACTGGGGAGGTAGAAGTAGGAGGATCAGAAGTTCAAGGTCATCTTCACCTACATAACAAGTTTGAAGCAAACATGGGCTACATGAAACCATGATGAAATAAAAGGGAGGGAGGGAAGGAATCCTCACTAATCTAACCCAGGTATTGCGGCTCAACCTGTAATCCCAGCATTTGGGAGGCTGAGGCAAGAGATTGCCACAAGTTCAATGCCAACCTAGGCAGGGTTGGAGAGATGGCCTAAAGGTTAAGAGCGCCGACTGCTCTTACAGAGGACCCGGGTTCGATCCCTAGCACCCACATGGCGGCTGAGAACCGTCTTTGACTCCAGTTCCAGGGGAATCCAACACCCTCTTCTAACCTCCGAGGCATTGCACAACACAGGTGCACAAACCTACATGCAGACAGTACATTCATAGACATACAAAAATAAATAAAATTTTAAAAAAGCCAACCTAGGCTACACATTTGGTCCCTTCCTCCAAAGAGAGAGAAAAAAAGAAATTTATCTAGCCAAAGACTAATGCAGTGACTGGTTGATGGAGTCTTAGAGCAAAGATGCTAATTCTGAGGAAGCAAAGCCCCTATGCATGCTGGGTCTTTTCTGCCTCTGGGTTCAAAATCAGTGTAAATTACATGATCAAATTAATCCAGGGCATATCTGGATGTCTTTCAATTATTAAAGGGAAATTCTATCATTTTCTACTAGAAAAGGAACTGCCCTTGCCAGCCCTCCCATGCTGTGACTGACCTCCTTTCTTCTAGTACACTTTGTCCCAAGGTCCAACCCAAATACCCTCCAGATGAGATGGAGCTACAATTTTGCTTCTGAAAGCTCATAGGGGAAAAAAAAAAGTTTCTACAACGAAGGTAGACTTCTATAAAGAGGATAAAGGTGAAAAAAAATTTGGAGTCACCTTAAGACCACAGATTTTTTTTACTGTAAAAAAAAATGCAAGAAAGGCCAGCATGGTGGTATATGCCCTAAATTCTAGCACTCAGAAGGCAGGGGAAGGAAGATCTCTGTGAATTCTAGGCCAGCCTGGTCTCACAGCAAATTCTGGGCCAGCCAAGGCTACAGTGTAAGACCTTGTTCCAAAAAAAGAAAAGAAAAGAAAAAGAGAGAGAGAGTGAGAGAGAGAGAGAGAAAGCCCAATGCAGTCATGTCTCCTGTGTCCTGGTCTCATCACACCAGAACTCTGGTCTCATCATGAGTGATCTCAACATCACTTAGTGAGCATCTAGCTTGGTGCAAGTGTATAGCCCTTAAGTCAACTATTTGTCACTTAGACTCTTGGACAAATACTATGAAAGCTGACAAAAGCCAGAGACACAGCTAGTACCAAGCCATGGAGTCACTGTCAGAAGCAATTTTAACATAGTGTAGCAGAGGCCCAATGCAGGAGATAGACACAGTGTAAAAGGGGGAAAAAAAAGCCAACATTATAGAAAATGTTAATAAGACTCTAGAAATGCTGCCTCTTCCTGTTTGGTAACATTTTCACAATTCTTTTTTTTTTTTCTTTTTTTGAGATAGGGTCCCTCTGTAGCCCCAGCTGTCCTTGAACTCAGAAATCCTCCTGCCCCTGCCTCCCTAGTGCTGGGATTAAAGGCACAACCACGCCCAGCCATTTTTGCAATTCTTAAAGGAATGTTGTAATGCTGACCAGTAACCTATGTTCCCAAGCTTGTTTAATCACTGAATGTGCACTCAACCTCATTTGACAAAAAGAAATAAACTTACCTCTGGTCTTTGTCCATAGACACAATAATGCAATCCGAAGGCTTCTCGCGATCCCATGCTTTCTGAAGCGCCTGGAAGAAGTGCTGGAAAAGCTCCTCTTTCTGAGTATCTCTGCTGCTGGCAAGATCTACAAAACAGGTGCATTGGGGCTTCTGAGAGACCAAATCACAACACTGATTACTGTCTGGGTTGCCTTACAAAAGGAAAACACAGCACTTCTACAAGAACAGTAGGGAAACTATAAACAGAGTCTTGACAGGATTCTTACCTAGCTGAAAATACTGGCATCTCTCATGGTTATCTTCACTCCTTTTCAAGTAATTAACCACATTTCCCTGTAATTCTTCAGTATTGCTGGAAATAAGAAAGCATTTTCTCACATTATATAGATATGTTATCCTTCTGAATATACAAAACACAAAAAATCACCTAGTGCAAGCCATAGTCAGTCACCTAAAGCTGTGTGTGAGTAGAGAAATGATACTCCATGAGTAACTGGTCTCATTTAGGAATACAACGTAAACCTACTATTCACATCTGCTATGATAAAAAGTACTAAATGGAGTATTATCCTGTTAAGTCTCAAACCACAGAGACAGATTGATTCACGCTTACAGATTTAATCTAAAGCATAAGAAAAATGCATATAAAAATGTTCATCTGTAAAAGAAGGGTGCTCATTTCTAAATGTCTTTGTTAGATCTGGGTAAAAAGGAACCACTGAGCTCTGCTCCCTTAATCCTAAACACCCCTCAGCTCCCGCAAAAAAGCTATTTCCCCTTGTTAAAGGCATGTAAAATAGTGTACAGATGCTGGGTAATCTATTAAGCCATCCAAAAGTAGTCCCCTTTGCTGTGATTTAACAGAGGAAAGGGGGAATTAGATGCACTCTGTACCCTAAATCAGACACTTATACAGTGACTCCCCAGTATCTAGATACCAATGTTTTTGTCCACAAGGAACTTCCTGCAAGGGAGAGAGGCTCTGCAGGCAGCAATTAGCTGTGTTCCCACCAGAGGCCTCATGCTGTATGGCAGAGAAGCACAGAAGACTGTCAAAATGACTGTTCAGCAAGCTGCCAAAAGCATCAATGCCTCTGCTTTTCCCCTTTACGATTTTAGTTTAGGTCCTTCTTGTCCACCCTCCCAAAAGATGTGACTGTGTCAAGTGTTTGCCTGTGTCCATGAGGATCCTGAACTCTACCCAATGTTCCCTCACTCAGCAGCTGCAGCTCTGTCTGCTGTCTCTGACAAATGCTGGCCACTGAATTCAGTAGCCATTCTTTAAGGTACCAGCTTTCTCTAACTCTTGCTGTATTTTGTTTGCTTTCCCTCAAACTTTGTATTCCCTGACTCCCTCCCTTCCTCGGTCTTTTTCCCTCTTTCTTAAGGAGAAGGATCAAACTCAGGGCCTCTGCCAAGCCAGACTCTACACTAAGCTATATCTCAAGTATATGTCTTTGCTTTTGTTATTTCGGTCTTTTTGAGACAAGGTCTCCCTGTTACCCCAGCTGGCCTGGAACTCACTATGGAAACCAGGCTGGGCTCGATCTCACAGAGATCCACCTGCTTCTGCCTCCCCAGTGCTGGGTAAACATGTGTACTACCACACTAGACTCTACATACTTTATTTTATTTTATTTATTTATTTATTTATTTTTTTTTTGTCATTTCGAGACAGGGTCTCCCTGCAGTCCCAGCTGTCCTGGAACTCACTCTGTAGACCAGGCTGGCCTTGAACTCACAAAGATCCGCCTGCCTCTGCCTCCCGAGTGCTAGGATTAAAGGCTAGGATTAAAGGCGTGCGCCACCACGCCCGGCCCTTTTAATAAAGCAGAATGTGAACACCCTGCCTCTTCCACCAAGTAGGAAGAGAGCACTGCATAGCAAGCTGATACCTGAGTGGCCCAGGGCAGGTATACATGGCCACTATCACTGCCAAGGCATGACTATCAGCTGTTACTAGCTGAATGAGCTATTCTTACCATCATCATGTTTCAGATTCCTCATTCTATTTTGTAGGCTGTTTCCTTTCTTTGTTTTGAGATAGGGTCTCAAACTAGTTAACATGCTATATACCTAAGGATGACCTGACCTCCTGCCTTTACTTCCCAAATGCTGGAATTACAGAGGTGGACCTAAACATCCAGCTAACGTGTCTCAGAGTTGTTAGGAGTCCATGAGCTGATACAGGTGAAGCCCTAAGAATGGTGCCTGGAGCAAAGCAGGCCCATCCACTTCTATCTCTAAAGTTTCAGATCAGGACTAGGGGTAGAAACCCTCTCCTTTAGGAGTTTTTGTTTGTTTGGAGGTCTTTTAGTAGTTGTTTTTTTAGACAAGATCTTGCTATGTAACTTGGCTGGCCTGGAACTCAGAGATACCGCCTGCCTCTGCCTCCAGAGTGCTGAGATTAAAGGTGTGTGACACCTGCCTGGCCTTCCTTTGGAAGCTAACCTCACAGTGAAGGCACTCCAGGTCTCTTTGCAGGTAATGCTACCTGAAAGAAACTACCCCCATTAACAGCCACTTCTGAATTCTATATTTCTACCAAGTGCTTCTGCAGTTGAGGAAAGCATTTTTCAATTTTGAATCATTAATTTAACATGACACAAAATACATGTTTAATGCAGCTAGAAGGAAGCCTTGTCAAGGTTCATACATATAAAAATTAATTCAAATATAGTTCAATGTAAACTACTTTTACCAAAACTACATAGAAAGATCCAAGGTAAGCATCTCAAAACTCCATGCTGCTTTACTTGCTTAGAGGAATCCCACCTCTGAACATAAAGGAAGAAGGAAGCTAAAGCAGCCTTTGAAAGTGAGTTACACACACAACTGAAAGACAGGTTGACTATCCCTGCCTGACATATTGTTAAGTAAAAGGAACACGATCCAGAACCACACACTAGTGTGAATCTCTGAAGTAAAAAAAAAAAACAAGGGGAAATGCTGTTGGCCTGTAGCTCCAGCTGCCTGAAAAATCTCACGCAGGAGGATCACTTGAGTCTAAGGACCAACCTGGAAAACAAAGCAGGAAAAAAAAAATAAGAGGGTAGCCATGGTGACACACACAATTTTATCCAGCATGGTCAATATAGTGAGTTCCAGGGAGGTTCAGGCTGGCCAGACCAGGGCTGCAAAATAAAACCTGTCTTAAAAAAAATAAATAAATAGGGGGCTGGAGAGATAGCCTAGCGGTTAAGAGCACCGACGCTCTTGCAGAGGACCCGGGTTCGATCCCCAGCACCCACATGGCGGCTAAGAACCGTCTGTAACTCCAATTCCAGGAGAACTCCAGTTCCAGGGGAATCCGAGACCCTCTTCTGACCTCCGCGGCATTGCACGACACGGGTGCACAGACCTGCATGCAGACAATACATCCATACACATAAAAAAATAAAAAATAAAAAAAAAAAATTAAAAAAAAAAAAATAAATAAATAAATAAATAAATAAAAAAAAAAAAGAATAAAAACTGGAATAGTCTAAACTTTTTACTTAAATATTGAGTGTTTTTAGATGTCTATCCATGCCTCAGGCTTTTTGTTTTAATTATTTTTTATGTGTATGAGTGTACTGTCTGCATGTAGGTTGGTGCGCCCGTGTTGTGCAACGCCTCGGAGGTCGGAAGAGGGCGTCGGATTCTCCTGGAACTGGAGTTAAAGACGGTTCTTAGCCACCATGTGGGTGCAAGAGCAGTTGGCACTCTTAACCACTGAGCCATCTCTCCAGCCCCCGTTTTTTGGTCTTTTTGAGACAGGGTCTCCCCTTAGTCCCAGCTGGCCTAGAGCTCGCTACGTAGACCAGGATGGCCTTGAACTCACAGAGATCCACCTGCCTCTGCCTCCCAAGTGTTGATATTTGGCTCTTTGAGCACCTAATAGCAATTAGACAGGAGCAGAAAAGAATGTCCAGAATGGGGTCAAAAGAGAACCCCAAAATTGGGCAAGTCACTCAGAGCAAAGCCTCCTTTGGCCTTCCGTTATAGAGTCCAAACAACTGTGGAAAGGCAAAGTTAAAGTACAGTTGTGAATATGATCAGCTTGACCCAAGGGACTTCCCAAAAGCAAATATTAATAGCACCAATTTTAGCAAACATCTAGATCTGCACAGTAAGAACACATTTGCATTACTACTAAAGCTTTTAGCAAATTGAGCCACAACAATAAAATCTTACCTTAGCCTGTCTTCACCCTCCTGTAAGTAGCCCTCTTGGGGAGAATGAGAAGTTGGCAAAAAAGGTTTAGATGGCTTACTGCTAAAAAACAACAAAGACAAATTACAGTTAAGAAGAAATTATTTCCCATAGTTCATACATTAGTTTCCACAGTTCAGGTACACTCAAAGGTGATTAAGTCTTCAGTAAAACTGGATTTCAAAACTTGAACAAAGGCTTTTCTCAAGAATTCCTTTGTCAGAAGCCCTACTCTATTCTGTCCCTGTTTCTATTTTTGCTTAGTGTGTTTGTTCAACTGGTTCTACAGAACTGGCAACTGAATATGTGGCTCTGACATAGGAAAAGACTGTTACAACTCACCTGCAAAAGGACCATTACAACTCACCTGCAAAAGTACTGTTACAACTCACATGCAAATGGGGTTTTGGCACCGTCAGTCTTAGATGCTCAAGTGAACAGAACAAACCTATAAGGAAATTCGTAATGCTGGAAGCATTGGGCAACTAAAACACAAAAACCATTGGTTTTGTTTTTAAACCCCTTTTGGGCAGATGTTCCGCATCATCAAATTCTCAAGGATTCTCTGCTACCTGTAGCGTCCGGACAGTCAGTCTACAACGGAGCACCAGATCTGTGTGCATCAATAGTGCAAATACCCTCCAGTAAGGCCACTGCTCTATTTACACTCCAAACACACTTTGACACTCACAGCCCATAGCGGCCTCGTTTAAGGGATCTGACTGATACAGTCTAAAATCCAAGACAAAGAGGGCCAAACCTTAGAAGAAAATGCCTGCTCCAAGTTGTATGCCGAAATTAACAGGTTTGACAAGACTATTGCAAAACTGGCCTGAGAGGGTTAAAGAGTTAGTGGAAAGCCTTCCATCTCCACAAAGGATGAGCAGATGCTCCACTCGACCCTCTTCTCAACGATCCTGGCCAAGTTTGAAGGCCACAAGAAGGAATAAGCAGATGGTTCAATGTGAGTAAGTCAAAAGGAAGTTGCATTTGCCTTATTCGGCTTCCTAGCAACTAAACCAAATCATGCCAAGAAAGCCAGCCGGCTCCAAGGAGCAGCACTGCAGGGTATTGGAAACCCAGCGGTCGGGCAGAGTGAAAAGATCTCACGACACCCCCACCTGGCAAAACAAATCCCTTGCCTACTAACACCCATGCTTCCCATTTCCCTGCAGCTCCGCTCCAGTGTACCTGCCCACGATGGTGTCTGTCATATAGCCATTTGGTTCAGTGAGGGCAACTTTTCAAATACCACTGACATCGGCTAAGCAGTCTAGCACAGCTGTCGAAAAAAAGAAAAAAATCACTCCCTTTATACATGGAGGGAAGGCCCCGTGCTCTCTTAACACACTCCAGCCAGCTGGACAGAGGATTCTGTAGGCCAAAAGGACAGCATCCATGCCACCTGAGTTCAGACACTGGAGTCCAAGTATGGAGAAAGGCAGGCAGTGTACACAGGCTAGGATCCCAGAAGCCTGAAACCAACCTTGTCAGAGACAGGGTATGCTCCTGATCTCCTTAAACACACAATGAAAGGCCACTCAGCAGAGAAAGGAATCACACTCCACCAGGAACTACCGTGGTGGCCATACATATGCACACGAAATATCCCTACTACAGCACAAATGGTCAAACCACATCTCAGACATTATGAAACAGTGCAGTCACCCTGACCTGACAACGCACTGTAGTAACTGATGATACCTATTACAACCTCAGTTCCTCTCTTAATCAAGTGGTGAATGGTTCAAATACACTAAACAGAAAATAGAATAATTCATTTTGTTAAACAAATCTTCCTAGGTAATGGAGAAGTTTCAATGCTGTATTTTTTTAATTTTATTTATTTTTTATGTGTAGGAATGTATTGTCTGCATGTAGGTTTGTGCACCCATGTCATGCAATGCCACAGAGGTCAGAGGAGGGTATTGGATTCCCTTGGAACTGGAGTTCTCCTGGAACTGGAGTTATGGACGGTTCTCAGCCGCCATGTGGGTGCTGGGGATCAAACCCAGGTCCTCTGCAAGAGCAGTTGGCACTCTTAACCGCTAGGCCATCTCTCCAGCCCATCCATGCTCTAAACTGAACTTTGTAAACACCAGGCAAGTCAGGCTACACCAACTTCCCCACACACTTTTCAAAGCATGAAGGAACTGAGGTTCATGCCACAAGACTTCCTATAAGCTAAGCTACAAAGCCAAGATTTAATTCCTGGTGTTCATGACTCTAAAACTCTGGCTCTTTTTAAAAGAATTTTGAAAAATTCATTGTTATCATTATTGTGTGCTTGTGTATATGATATATGTGTGAAAACAAGTGCACGTGTGCCATGCACACATGTGAAGACCAGAGGACAACTTTCAAGAGTCAGTTCTTGCTGGGCGTAGTGGTGCACACCTTTAATCCCAGCACTTGGGAGGCAGAGGCAGGTGGATCTCTGAGTTCAAGGCCAGCCTGGTCTACACAGTGAGTTCTAGGACAGCTGGGGCTGCAGGGAGACTCTGTCTCAAGAAAAAAAAAAAAAAAAAAAAAGCCCCTCCCCACCCCCCAAACAGCCAGGGGGCTGCAGATATAGCCCAGAGGTTAAGAGTGCATACTGCTCTTGTAGGACCCTAGTTTGGCTCCCAGTACCTAGTTGGGGTACCTCACAACCATCTTTTTGTAACTCCAGATCCAGGGACCTGTTCTAGTTTCCTTTCAATTACTGTGACAAAATACTCTGACCAAAACCAACTTAGGGAGGACAGGGTTTATTTAACTTACATCTCCCAAGTCACAGTTCATCCCTGAGGGAAACCAAGGTAGGAACTCAGGGCAGGAACCTGGAGGCAGGAGCTGAAGCACAAGACATGGAGGAACGCTTCTTACTAGCTTGCTCCCCTGGCCCATGTTTCGCCTGCCGTTCATGTTCGTTTTTTTTTTTTTGGTTCTTTTTGAGACAGGGTTTCCCGGTAGCTCTGGCTGTCCTGAATCACTCTGTAGACCAGGCTGGCCTCAAACTCAAGAATCCACGTGCCTCTGCCTCCCAAGTGCTAGGATTAAAGAAAGGGTGGCCACCACGCCCGGCATTTATTTATTTCTGTATGTGTACAATGTACTGTCTGCCAATGCAAGTTTGTGAACCCGTGTCGTGCAATGCGCGGAGGTCAGAAGAGGGTGGTCGGATTCCCCTGTAACTGGAAGTTTTCTCCTGAATTGGAGTTTCAGCAGACGGTTCTCGCCGCCATGTGGGTGCTGGGGATCCGCAAAACCGGTTCCTCTGTAAGAGCGGTCGGCGCGCTTTACCGCTAGGCCATCTCTCAGCCCAGCCTGGCTTTCTTATACAGTAAAGAACCACCTACCCAGGGGTGGCACCACCCCACAGTGGCTAGGCCCTCCCACATCATTGAACAATCAAAAAATACCTCACATACAATGGCAACAGACCAGTCCAATGGAGGCATTCCCTAATTGAGGTAATGCCCCAATTAAGGTTCCCGCTACTCAGATGTGTCCAAGCTGACACTAAAGCTACCACCCAGCACATGACCTGAACACGCCTATTTCTGGATCTTACAGATACCTACACTCTCATGTGCACAAAACACGCACACACAATTAAGATAAATCGTGCCAGATGGTGGTGCACTCCTTTAAATGGCACTTGGAAGGCAGAGGTGAGCAGAGCGCTGTGAGTTCACAAGTGCCCAGCCTGGGTCTACATAGACGGGTTCGCCAAGAGAGCTGGGACTACAGGGAGACCCTGTCTTGAAAAGACAAAAAAAAAATAAAATAAAAATCTGAATTTTAATGAACTAATTAATTAATCAGACCACCTGGCCTCAATTTCACAGAGAATACACCTGCCTCTGCCTTCTGAGTTTTGGGATTAAAGTTGTGTGCAACCATGCCCAGCAAATTTTACTAAAAAAAAAAAAGAAAACTGGGAAAGGCAGCACAAACTTGTACTCTCACTGTTTGGGCTTGCCAAGGAGGAGCCTATAAACACTTCCTTAAGGAAATTGTGATATTTTTCAGTCTAATAAAGAAAAAATCATAAGCTGAAGATGCTGAAAACTATGATAGATGTGGCATGCATATATGCATATTTTGAGTGATGCAATTGGAAGGAATAACAAACAATAAAACAACAACAACAACAAAAGGACTGGGTCAAAGAACTGACCAAAATGGTGAACTTTTGCTTGAAACGCTAACTTCTGCATCAAAAATTGGAAAAGACTAAGAAAAAGATGAAAAAACATGTTTGGCAAATGCAAGGCGCTCTGGTGGGGGGCGGGGGCAGAAGGGGCCACGTCTAGATTTGATTAGAAAGTTTGTATGAAATCACAGTTTCAATTCAATGAAATTGGCTTTGAAAAAATAATAAAATGAGAACAAAATTAAACAAACAAACCATAACCTTGTACTCTTAGAGGACTGAGGAGCGATACCAGGAGAAGCCCCAGGGTTTGCTCACCAGACAGTCTTGTTGAATCAGCAAGGTCCAGGGTAAAAAAAAAAAGACTGTACCGTCGGGCTGGTGGCTCATGCCTTTAAATCCTACACTTGAGGCAAGGCAGGCAGATCTCTGTGGAGTTCAGGCCAGCCTGGTCTATACAGAGCGAGTTCCGGAACACTGGTGGGATAACAGGGAGACCCTGTTCTGCGAAAAGACAAAAAAAAAAAAAAAAAAAAGACGGTCTAAAAATATGGTGTCAAGAGTACTTAAGATGGGCTGGAAATGCGCTAGCAGTTAAGAGTGCCGACTGCTCTTGCAGATGACCAGGGTTCGATTCCCACACCCCCATGGCGCTAGGAACTGTCTGTAAATCCAGTTTCAAGGGAATCTGAACACCCTCTTGTGACCTCCGCAGCACTCACAACACAGGTGCACCTACTTCATGCAGACAGTACACTCTACACATAAAAGTTAATAAATTTTAAAAAATTACCAGGTGGTGGTGGCATGGTGCCTTGTGATCCTAACCTTGGGAACAATGTAGGCGGATTTTGTGAATTCCAAGCATCCTGGTCTACAGAGTGAAGTTCCAGGACACCTGTGGCTACAGTGAGGACCCTGTCTCGAAAAGCAAAAAAATAAAAAAAAAAAAAAAAAAAAAAAAAAAAAAAAAATTAATAAAATTTGAAAATGAAAAAAAAAAATGGTGAATGGTATCCCTTATCTGTGTGTGCTAGTGCCAATTACCCATTTAGGACCCGGGTTCGATCCCGCAGCACCCACATGGCGGCTGAGAAACCGTTCGGTAACTCCAATTCCAGGGAACTCCAGTTACAGGGGTATCTGATACCTCTTCTGACCCTCCGAGGCATTGCAGGACACGGGTGCACAAACCCACATGCAGACAGTAACATTAAAAAAAAAACAAAAAAAAAAAAAAAATTTATGTACTTTCACAGTTTTAAAGCCTGGAAGTCCAAACAGCTACCTACTACTATCCAAGACTTCTGAAAGGGCCCTGTAAGTGAAGGTAGGAGCACAAAGAGATCACATGGCCAAACAGTAACCCAGGGAGGGACATAGGGCTGGAACTCAAGCAGCTCACCCCAGGTAGAACTCATATAGAACTCATTCTAGATCACAGCTCTTCTGGAGACCATATCCCTACAGCCTAATGGCCTCCCACTAGTCTCCACCTTTTTAAGGATAACATCTACCAACATCACAACATTGGTAGTCAAACTTCTAACACTTAGGAGACACGCCCACATAAACCATGTACTGTACTTCACCCAGAAACTTTACTTAGAAAGCAGCTGGGAAACAGCCAACAGATCCCAGCATAGACATACATGTCTTAGTTGGGCTGCCACAACAACACACCATAGACTGGGTGGCTAAATAACACAATCCTTTCTCACAGTTCTGCAGGGTGGAAACCCAAGGTCAATAGGGGAATCCATGTCTCTGGCTTAGAGACCTGAAGAAATATCCTCCCTTCTTTTAAAGCAATCAAACCAATCAATCAATAGGATCAGGACACACTCTTCGGACCTCATTCAACACTAATCACCTACTAAATGCTCTGTCTCCAATGCTCTGTCATACTGGGGATCAGAGTTTCAACATATGAACTGGGGAAATGGACAAGGACTGAGATATGTCAGCAACATAACACCTGGTCTTGTGCAAGGCTTTAGGTATGATCCATAATACTGCAAGTAAAAATAGCAAACAAAGGGCTGGAGAGATGCATAAGGGTTAAGAGCACCACTGCTCGTGAAGAGGACCCGGGTTCGATCCCCAGCACTGCATGGTGGCTGAGAAACCTCTTTAACTCACAGTTCCAGGGGAATCCGACACCTCTTCTGACCTCTCCTTGTATTACATGGGGTGCACCAAACCGACATGCAGACAGTACATTCCTACACATAAGAATAAAATTTAAAAACAAAATAAAAAAACGAAAAACAAAAAAAAGGGACATCTGTCCAATATTATGGATAAATCTCAAAACAATTATGCTGAAAGAAGCCAAAAAACGAGCCCTCCCAAAAAGTATCTTTTGTATGATGCCTTTTATAATTTTGTAATTAATTTATGTGTATGAGTGTTTGAGCTTGCAGTTATGTGTACCCATGTCATGCAAAGGCCCCAGATGCCAGAGAGGGTGTTGGAACCCCTAGAACTGGAGTTACGACCATTGTTAGTTACCATGTTGGGTGCTGGGAATGGACCCTAAGTCCTCTGCAAGAGCGACCAATGCTCTTAACCACTTAACCATCTCTCCAGTCCCCCTTTACATGTTTATATAAATATATATAATATACATACAACTGTCTTATAAAATGCAAATTAAAGCAATAAAAATGATAGATTTAGGGGCTGGAGAGATGGCCTCAGAGATGAAGAGCGACGACTGCTCTTGCAGAAGACCTGGGTTCAATTTCCAGCACACACAAGGCGGCTAGAACCATCTTGAAGGGGGCTGGGAGATAGCCTAGTGGCTAAGAGCAAACGACGGCTTCTTGCAGAGGACCCGGGTCGATCCCCAGCACCCACAGACAGTAAGAACGTGGTAAATCCAATTCCAGGAAACTAACGCCAGTCCCAGGGAAATCTGAGACCCTCTTGTGACCTCCACGGCATTGCATGACACAGGTAACAAAACCTACATCAGACAGTAATTCGGACCAGACGAAAATAAATAAAATTTAAAAAAAAAAAAAGGCTTAAAAAAAAAAAAAAAAGACCATCTTTAAGACAAGCAGTGCGGCGCACACCTTTAAACCCAAACCCTAGCACTCAGGAGGCAGTGGATCTCTGTTGAGTTTCAAGGCAAGCCTGGTCCCTATAGTGAGTGAGTTTTCCAGGGCTAGCTGGGGCTGTATAGGGAGACCCTGTCCCTCAAAACAACACAACAATAACAAAAAAAAAGGATAGATTATTGTAGAGACAGTCTGACATCGATTGGGCAAAATGTAAACTGTACATTTTAATGTATGCAATGTTATTGAGCAATGATCATAAAATTAACCTCTTCCTGGTTTACTTTACTCCTTTAACATCATTCAGGCTGAGAGATGGCCTAGTGGGTTAAGAGCATCGACTGCTTTCTTGCAGAGGACCCGGGTTTGATCCCCATAACCCACAACAAAACAAAAAAAAAATGGGGCCGCTGAGAACTGTCCTTAACTCTTAACTCCAGTTTCAGGGGGAATCTGACAACCCTCTTCTGACCCCGCGGCATTGCACGACAATGGTGCACAGACCTAACGGCAGACAGTACAACCTCGTACATATAGAATAACAAACTGAAAAAAAAAGAACTTAAAGAAAAAAATAATAACATCAATTCAATGTTTTTGATTTTTGTGCTGGTCAGAAGTTACTTATATTTTGATGTCATTACATGGAGGCAGCCTTAAGTACCTCCATGGCAGATTCATCTGAAACACTTTCCTCACACTTTCAAGTTAAATATCTACATCATTCCCAAGGCCTCCAGGATGCCAGGATACCATGGTGATTATTTTTAACTTTTTCCTGTTGTATCTCAATTACCTCAACTTCTAAGACAGCTGATCTATTAAATTCTCATAGTATAAATCTCTTGGGGATAAATTTCAAAATTAAAAGATTTTTTTTTTTTTTTTTTTTTAAGATAATTTTTTAAAAAATCACTAGAAACAATTTGAATTTTAAGATTTCTCTGGAGAAGTGTCCCTCCAGAAATAGAACAAAGTAAACGAGGGTACTGCAATGCTCCTGTCCCCGGCTATGTCAGCAGCCCCTGTGCTTCGAGCATCAAGGCAGGATTACGGCTCCAGGGATTTGGGAAGGGAGGAGTTGAACAGCAGCAGTGCCATGGTTTACACATGATCAGAGGGCATCCCTCGCGCATTCATGGGTTGGCAACTTGGTCCCTAGTGTGGCAGCACTGAAAAGCAGAGCTCAGTGGGAGTTCACAGGGCGCTGGTAGAGCTGTTCTAGGAAGAGCTCAGTGGGAGATCACAGGGTCACTGGTGGAGCTGTTCTAGGAAGAGATTAAGGTTGCTCTTATTGAGGACTCTTGAGCTCTTGAGAAAGCTGATATCTTACTTTATTTCCTGTTGCTATATAATACCCAGTGGCAAAAGCACTTAAGGAAAAAGCGTTTATTTGGCTCCAGTTTCCAGGTCAGGCTCCTCTTCAAGGCAGCAGGAAAACTTGAAGCAGCTAGTGATAAGAATCACACAGACAAGAGGCAGAGGAGGCATGAGTCCGATGCATAACAGGTTGGTCACCCTAGCTTTCTCCGTTCCATTCAGGTCCAGGACCCAAGCCCAAGAAGGTGTGGCCACAGAAGGGCGAGCCTCACATTATCACTTAACACAATCAATGATAATCACTCACGGACATTCTCAGAGGGCCTTCCCTCAGCTGATTCTAGACTGTGTCATGCTAACAATAAAACTGACCATATAATTGTGTTAAGAAACAAAACAACAAGGGCTGGAGGAGGGCCTAGCCGTTAAGAGCCAACCCTGTTGCTCTTGCAGAGGACCCCGGGTTCGATCCCCAGCAGCACCCACATGGCGGCGAAGAACGTCTGTTATCCAATAGAGCTCCAATTCCAGGGGAACCGAGACCCTCTTCTGACCATCCGGCGCATGCACGACATGGGGTGCACAGACCTACATGCATGACAGTACATCATACAAAAAAAAAAAAATAAAAAAAAAAGAGCAAACAGACTGCCAAAAATCACTCTCTGATTTCCCATTTAGTGATGTGGTCCCTTCTTTCAACCTATGCTCCCACTACCTGCCATGAAGTCTTGAATGAAACAAGGTGATGCTGACACTATGCCTCGAATTCCCAGAACCATGAGCTTCTTTTTCCTTATAAAGTTAGCCTGCCTCAGGAATCTCATTATAGCAATATAAAAGGAACTTAGGGCTGGACAAGTTGCCTAGCTGGTAAGAGCGCCGACCACTCTTACAGAAAGACCTGGGTTCGATCCCCAGCACCACAAGGCAGCCGAGACCAGCTGAAACTCCAATTCAGGAGAACTCCAGTCCAGTGGAATCTGAGACCCTCTTCTGAACCTCCGAGGCATTGCAACTCACGGGTGCAACAACTTGCATGCAGACAGTAGCATTCATACACATGCGGAAAGTAAAAAAAAATGTTTTTTTTTTTTAATGAACTTAGGGTAGTAAAAGAACTATTAAGAATACAGAGGGGGGGGGGGGGCAGTTTGATGGTGAGCACAGGACAACCATGTAATTTGCCTAAAATCTGACCTTATAAGCACAACAGTAAACGCAAAAACGTTTTTTTTGCTTTTTTGAAGATAGTATCTCCCTGTAATCATAGTAGGCATGGAACGCACTATGAGACAAGGCTGGGCTCATCTTACAGAGACCACTGGCCTCGCCCGCCCAAGTGCTGGGATTTAAAGGCATATGCCATTCATCTGGTGGGGCAAAAAATTTTGGAAGAAATCATTTAAGGGGGCTAGCAGGATGGCTCAGTGGGTAAAGTTGCTTGCTGCCAAGCTTGACACCAGAGTCTGAACCCATGTTCCATTCCTGAAAACCACACAACATAGTAGAGAACCAACTCCACAAGAGTTCCTCTTACCTCCACACATACCAGCACACATGCACGCATACGCACCATACCCTCACAGAGTCATATAATAATGAAAAAAAAATAAAATAATTCAAAAGCATTTAGGTCCAGGGGTGTGGTGGCAAAAACCTTTAACTCCTGAGCTCTCCAATAGGCAGATTCAGGTGGATCTCGTTGAGTTCAAGGCCAGCCTGGTCCTACACATGAGAGTCCCAGCTAGATGAAGGCTACATGGAGACGCATGTCAAAAAAAAAAAATCATTGTTAGAAAGCCAGGAGGATCTCAGCATCAAAACAATCAGAAGTTGCATTAGAAATGCATGCAATAATCCCGTGGAAGAGTACCAGCTCATCTTTACATAGCTCCTTAGAAAAGCAGGTTAGTAGGAATTAGCCCAAGTTTCTAAGCTCTAGCTTAAGCCTTGCAATGCCCTCTAGTGGGAATTTTCAGAAGCCTGTTTAGAAGCCTGTGGTGGCAATGGCTCTGTGAGACAAAAGGAGCCAGATCCACTGCCTTGCCAGGATCTTCCCAGAGACCTCCTAAGATGTATAGGGCCCCATCTCCACCTATCTGATCTAATTTCCTACCTTGACCTAATTCTCCCAACAATTTCAAGTTGCTGTCTCCTGAAGGGCTTTCCTTTTTCCTGTCTTGAATATATCAGATGCCATATGACACACTCCTTCCCTTCCATCCACAGCTCAGGCCAATGTGACTGGCTCAGGAGGGCCTCTCACCTTCCTGCACCTTGTCCCTCTGTCCTGATTCCTTCAACATCTGACACAGGACCAGCATTATTAAACGACCACCATCATTGTCACCACTATCACCTGAAGTCCTGGCTTCATTCAGACTTTCTGCTTTTTCCCTAGTCCTTTTCAGTTCCAGGACCCCATTCAGGATATAATGTACTTAGTTATCATGTCCCCATATGGTCCTGGCTGGACAATAACCTTGACAGCTTTGAGGAGTACCGGACATACACTAAGTACTCCTGTCCTGTGTGTTATTTCAGCCCTGGTGAGAAGGAAAGCTCCCAGAAAACAGTCACAGCTGCTCCCCAGCACCTAGAATAGGGAGTGCCCCCTTGCAGGTGTGCAATGACGCACTGCCACGTGACTGAAACTTTCACGTTTCAGAGAGACCTCCCTTCTCACACTGTAAATAAACAAAGCAGGTCTCTATCAAATCAGGTCTGGCATTAGAAGAACCAACACCTTTCTGACTTCCCGTGACTAACACATCTAGAAAAGCCACACTGGACTACACATGATGACCAGCCCAGCGCCTCAAGTTACCCTGCAGGGAGAATTGGGTCTGTGGCTTTGGCGACCTCAACAGCTTTCTTGTGTAACATGGTTTATTTGGGTTACCAACTTGGATATTTTATTGCATTTTGTCATACTTTATAAAATATCTGGAGCCAGGGGTGTGGCGCGAAGCCTTTAATCTTAGCACTTGGGAGGCGAGAGGCAGGGATCTTTTGTGAGTTCAAGGCACCTGGTCTACAGAGTGGAGTTCCCAAGGACAGCTGGGACTACATGGCTACCATCTGACTTGGCCTGAAAGATCTCCCAATTTTTTCCATAATAATATATATATATATATATGGAAAAATTGGGGGAGATCTTTATATTATATATATGGAAAAATTGGGAGATCTTTCAGGCCAAGTCAGATGGTAGCCATGGCGAATCATAGAAACTACCCTAGGAGCTAGAAAATTCTTTCAATGAGGTATATAAGTGGAGGGATGTGGGTAGCTTTCACTCCTCTTCTGAGTACTCCACCATGTGAGACAACTGACAATTCTACAGCTCCCCCACAATAGGGTTTCACTATAGCCCAAGCTGGCCCCTCAAATGCCTGATAATCCTCTTCTTCAGCCTCCCAAGAGCTGAAGTCACAGGAGTGAGCTACCATCCCAGGCTGACAGCACTGGATTCCATTCACTCCTCTTTAGTATCTTCTCAGCAAAGGAATGGAGATTCTCTGCTTAATGGCTGCCAGGCAACCTTTCGGCATGTGCTTTAGAGACACCTGTGTGAGATGAGAATCCAATCTCATTTCCTCATGGATAATTCCTGAGCACCTAGACTCTGCTAAGCACCTAGACTCTGCGCAGCAGGTGCTTCCAAATGTCTTTTTTCTTGTTCACTGGATGTCCAATGTACAGCATCTAGATGTTTACAGAACACCTGAAATGCTTTCCTTCCTCAGATAAGAGCTGATGTCCACAGAACTCACCTACATATTCTTCCAGCATCTAGCCTTCAAAGAAGCATAAAAACAATCAAACCTGCAGAACTAACCCAACCTTGACTATATCACATACTATACCCAAGAGATATTTACTGGGAATTAATGCCATTCCCCCTGAATGCAAACAAATGATGGAAATTGCTATAAGAGTTTGCCATCTTGTCCACATCACAGTATTCTTTGGTAGTAAAAGCAGAATGACGTCAAACCACTAAAACCCTAACCCTGCTCTACCACAGGTACAAACATGAAGACAGGAAATGTGAGAAGTCTTCTGGTTTTTTTTTTTTTTTGTGTTTTTTTTTTGGGCTTTTTCGACATAAGGTTCCCTGTAGCCCAGCTGTCCTGGAACTCACTCGGTAGACCAGGGCTGGCCTTGAACTCACAAAGAAATCTGCTGCCTCTGCCTCCAGAGGCTAGGATTAAAGGCATGCGCCACCAGGCCCGGCACTTTTTTTTTTTTTTTTTTTTTTTTTTGTCTAAAGTCTTCTGTTTTTTAAACTGTTTTTTGGTCCTGGGGACCAAATCCAAGGCCCAGTACATGCTAAGCCAGCACACTACCACAGAGCTGCCTTCCCAGGCCTCAGCATAAGTATTAGTAAGAACCCTAACTTCCTATAAGATAAAACATTTTCCAAATGTCACTTTAAATATTCAGTTATGGGGCTGAAGCAATGGAACAGCTGTTAAGACCACTGGTGGCTCTTGCGGAGGACCCAGTTTTTCAGTTCTCAGAGCACCCACATAGCAACGAACAACCACCTATTAACTCCAAGTTCGAGGGAATTTGATACCTCTTCTGGCTTCTAGGGGGTTGTGCACAACTGGTGCACTTGAATACATGCAAGCAAAACCTCAAATAATAATAAATAGAAAATAAAATTTTAAAACATTCAGTTAATTCTGTTGCAAGGTAAACTGTATCCTCCAAAATTAACCAGATACTGGTCCTATAATGACTAGAATTCTCACTTGGGAGGCTTGAGGCAGGAGCATGAGGCAACCTGAGGCCACCCTGACTGCATACTAATTTCACAGGCTACCCTAGTGTGTTACAGAGTGAGACCCTATGTCACAAAAAAAGTTGTGGTGAAGGGAACTGGAGAAATGGCTCAGAAGTTTAGAGCACTGGCTGTCTTAGCAAAGAGCCCAAATTCAGCTTCCAGCACCCACATTGCAGCTCACAAACGGCTGTAACGCCAGTTTCCAGGGGATTCGATGCTCTCCTCCCTCTCTTTTAAAAAGTAAAGAGTTAATATACTGCACCGAGTTTGGAATATGATTTGCTTTCGTCTCGTCTCTCTCGGTCTCTCCTCATCAATCTCAGCACTTCTACTACTGCATTTGGATATGTTCACTAAAAAAGATGCACTTTATGGGCTGGAGAGAGACCTAGCGGTTAAGAGTGCCGACGCAAAATTGGCAGAGGACCCAGGTTTGGTTCCCAGCACCCACATGGGGAATGAGAAACGTCTTTAATTCCAGTTCCCAGGGGATCCGAAGGCCCTCTTCTGACCTCTGCGGCATTGCATGACATGGGTGCACAAACCTACATGGCAGACATACACTCATACACATACAAAAAAAAAAAGAAAGCACTTTACCTCTTCTCTTTTAGCATACTCAAACTGCCAGTTTCCCTGCTCTTGTGCTTTGGGACTGGCATAAAATAAAGAGTACCTGACTACAAGTCCTGTGATCTGTTGGTCTGGTTTCTGTACTGGCTAAGTGAGGCACAGGCAGGCATACACAGCATGCAGCTACGCTGCACAAAGTGATATTTCATCCTGGACAATATGGAGCAGGATTGGTGAGATTTCATCAGAACGAGACAGAACGAGACACAACTTAAAAATCATGCCAGTGTGTGGGGCTGGAGAGATGGCCAGCAATTAAGAGCGCCGACTGCTCTTGCAGAGGACCCATGTGATATCCCACACCCCATCATGGCGGCTGAGAACCGTCTGGTAGCTCCATTCCAGGAGGAACTCAGTTCGCATGGAATCTGAAAACCCTCTTCTCTCTTCTTCGTTTTTTTTTGTTTTTTTTTTTGGTCTTTTCGAACAGGGTCTCCCTGTAGCCCCAGCTGTACTGGAACTCACCTGTAGACCAGGCTGGCCTTGAACTCACAAAGAGCCACCTGCCACTGCCTCCCAAGTGCTAGGATTAAGGCGTGTACCACCACGGCCNTTTATTTATTTCTGTATGTGTATCAATGTACTGTCTGCATGCAAGTTTGTGCACCCGTGTCGTGCAATGCCGCGGAGGTCAGAAGAGGGTGTCGGATTCCCCTGGAACTGGAGTTCTCCTGGAATTGGAGTTTCAGACGGTTCTCGGCCGCCATGTGGGTGCTGGGGATCGAACCCGGGTCCTCTGTAAGAGCGGTCGGCGCTCTTAACCGCTAGGCCATCTCTCTAGCCCCAGCCTGCTTTCTTATACAGTACAGAACCACCTGCCCAGGGGTGGCACCACCCGCAGTGGGCTAGGCCCTCCCACATCATTGAACAATCAAGAAAATACCTCACAGACATGGCCACAGACCAGTCCAATGGAGGCAATTCCCTAATTGAGGTAATTCCCCAATTAAGGTTCCCTCTACTCAGATGTGTCAAGCTGACACTAAAGCTACCCAGCACATGACCTGACACTCTCTTCTGGATCTTACAGATACCTACACTCTCATGTGCACAAAACACGCACACACAATTAAGATAAATCTTGCCAGGCATGGTGGTGCACTCCTTTAGAATGGCACTTGGGAGGCAGAGGTGAGCAGATCTCTGTGAGTTCAAGGCCAGCCTGGTCTACATAGCGAGTTCCAGGATAGCTGGGACTACAGGGAGACCCTGTCTTGAAAAGACAAAAAAATAAAATAAAATAAAAATCTTAATTTTAATTAACTAATTAATTAATTCAGACCAGCCTGGCCTCAATTTCACAGAGAATCCACCTGCCTCTGCTTCCTAAATGTATATACAACCATGCCCAGCAAATTTTACTAAAAAAAAAAAGAAAAACTGGGAAAGGCAGCACAAACTTGTACTCTCACTGTTTGGGCTTGCCAAGGAGGAGCCTTCAAACATGACGTCTTTCAGTCTAATAAAGAAAAAAAATCATAAGCTGAAGATGCTAAAACCTATGATATATGTGGCATGCATATATGCATATTTTGGAGTGATGCAAATTGGAAGGAATAACAACAATAAAACAACAACAACAACAAAAGGACTGGGTCAAAGAACTGACCAAAATGGTGAACTTTTGCTTGAAACGCTAAACTTCTGCATCAAAAATTGGAAAAGAGACTAAGAAAAAGATGAAAAACATGTTTGGCAGAATGCATGCGCTCTGGTGGGGGGCGGGGGGCAAGGAAGGGGGCACACGTCTAGATTTGATTAGAAATTTTGTATGAAATCACAGTTTCAATGAAAATTGGCTTTGAAAAAAATAATAAAATGAGAACAAAATTAAACAAACAAACCATTAACCTTGTACTCTTAGAGCTGAGGAGGCAGAGACAGGAGAAGCCCCAGGGTTTGCTCACCAGACAGTCTTGTTGAATCAGCAAGGTCCAGGGTAAAAAAAAAAAGACTGTCTCGTCGGGCTGGTGGCTCATGCCTTTAATCCTAGCACTTGGGAGGCAGAGGCAGGCGGATCTTTGTGAGTTCAAGGCCAGCCTGGTCTACAGAGCGAGTTCCAGGACAGCTGGTGCTACAGGGAGACCCTGTCTCGAAAAGTCCAAAAAAAAAAAAAAAAAAAAAAAAAAAAAAAAAATTTATTTACTTCACAGTTTTAAAGGCCTGGAAGTCCAAACAGCTACCTCTATCCAAGACTCTGGAAAGGGCCCTGTAGTGAAGGTAGGAGCAAGAGATCACATGGCCAAACAGTAACCCAGGGAGGGACATAGGGCTGGAACTCAAGCAGCTCACCCCAGGTAGAACTCATATAGAACTCATTCTAGATCACAGCTCTTCTGGAGACCATATCCCTACAGCCTAATGGCCTCCCACTAGTCTCCACCTTTTTAAGGATAACATCTACCAACATCACAACATTGGTAGTCAAACTTCTAACACTTAGGAGACACGCCCACATAAACCATGTACTGTACTTCACCCAGAAACTTTACTTAGAAAGCAGCTGGGAAACAGCCAACAGATCCCAGCATAGACATACATGTCTTAGTTGGGCTGCCACAACAACACACCATAGACTGGGTGGCTAAATAACACAATCCTTTCTCACAGTTCTGCAGGGTGGAAACCCAAGGTCAAGATGATCCAGTGTCTCTGGCTTAGAGACACTGACAGAAATATCTCCCTTCTTTAAGGCAATCAACCAATCAATCCAATAGGATCAGGACACACTCTTCTGACCTCATTCAACACTAATCACCTACTAAATGCTCTGTCTCCAATGCTCTGTCATACTGGGGATCAGAGTTTCAACATATGAACTGGGGAAATGGACAAGGACTGAGATATGTCAGCAACATAACACCTGGTCTTGTGCAAGGCTTTAGGTATGATCCATAATACTGCAAGTAAAAAATAGCAACAAAGGGCTGGAGAGATTGCCTAGTGGTTAAGAGCACCAACTGCTCTTGCAGAGGACCCGGGTTCGATCCCCAGCACCTGCATGGTGGCTGAGAACCGTCTTTAACTCCAGTTCCAGGGGAATCCGACACCTTCTTCTGACCTCTGCGGCATTGCATGACATGGGTGCACCAACCTACATGCAGACAGTACATTCCTACACATACGAAAATAAAATTTAAAACAAAATAAAAAAACAAAAACAAAAAGGAAAGGGACCTATCTATCCAATATTATGGATAAATCTCAAAACAATTATGCTGAAAGAAGCCAAAAAACGAGCCCTCCCAAAAAGTATCTTTTGTATGATTCCTTTTATATATTTTAATTAATTTTATGTGTATGAGTGTTGAGCTTGCAGTTATGTGTACCCATGTCATGCAAAGCCCCCAGAGGCCAGAAGAGGGTGTTGGAACCCCTAGAACTGGAGTTACAGACCATTGTTAGTTACCATGTGGGTGCTGGGAATGGACCCTAAGTCCTCTGCAAGAGCAGCCAGTACTCTTAACTTCTCTCCAGTCCCCCTTTACATGTTTATATAAAATTATATAATATACATACAACTTCTTATAAAATGCAAATTAAAGCAATAAAAATGATAGATTTAGGGGCTGGAGAGATGGCTCAGAGATTAAGAGCGACGACTGCTCTTGCAGAAGACCTGGGTTCAATTTCCAGCACCCACAAGGCGGCTAAGAACCATCTTTAAGGGGGCTGGAGAGATAGCCTAGTGGCTAAGAGCACCGACTGCTCTTGCAGAGGACCCGGGTTCGATCCCCAGCACCCACATGGCAGCTAAGAACCGTCTGTAACTCCAATTCCAGGAGAACTCCAGTTCCAGGGGAATCTGAGACCCTCTTTTGACCTCCACGGCATTGCATGACACAGGTACACAAACCTACATACAGACAGTACATTCATACACATACGAAAATAAATAAAATTTAAAAAAAAAAAAAAAGGCTTAAAAAAAAAAAAAAAGAACCATCTTTAAGACAGGCATGGCGGCGCACACCTTTAACCCTAGCACTCAGGAGGCAGGTGGATCTCTGTGAGTTCAAGGCCAGCCTGGTCTATAGAGTGAGTTCCAGGCTAGCTGGGGCTTTAGGGAGACCCTGTCTCAAAACAACAACAACAATAACAAAAAAAAAGGATAGATTATTGTAGAGACAGTCTGACATCGATTGGGCAAAATGTAAACTGTACATTTTAATGTATGCAATGTTATTGAGCAATGATCATAAAATTAACCTCTTCCTGGTTTACTTTACTCCTTTAACATCAATTCAGGGCTGGAGAGATGGCCTAGTGGTTAAGAGCATCGACTGCTCTTGCAGAGGACCCGGGTTTGATCCCCAGTACCCACATGGCGGCTGAGAACTGTCCTTAACTCCAGTTTCAGGGGAATCTGACACCCTCTTCTGACCTCCGCGGCATTGCACGACATGGTGCACAGACCTACATGCAGACAGTACACTCATACATATAAGAATAAAAAAATTAAAAAAAAAAGACTTAAAGAAAAAAATAATAACATCAATTCAATGTTTTTGATTTTTGTGCTGGTCAGAAGTTACTTATATTTTGATGTCATTACATGGAGGCAGCCTTAAGTACCTCCATGGCAGATTCATCTGAAACACTTTCCTCACACTTTCAAGTTAAATATCTACATCATTCCCAAGGCCTCCAGGATGCCAGGATACCATGGTGATTATTTTTAACTTTTTCCTGTTGTATCTCAATTACCTCAACTTCTAAGACAGCTGATCTATTAAATTCTCATAGTATAAATCTCTTGGGGATAAATTTCAAAATTAAAAAGATTTTTAAGGATCCACTCTTAGAAGTTCCATCATAATTTTAAAAATCACTAGAAACAATTTGAATTTTAAGATTTCTCTGGAGAAATTTCCCTCCAGAAATAGACAAAGTAACATGGTACTGCCAATGCTCCTTCCCCGGCTATGTCAGCCCCTGTGCTTCAGAGCATCAAGGCAGGATTACTGGCTGCCATGGATTTGGGAAGGGAGGAGTTGAACAGCAGCAGTGCCATGGTTTACACATGATCAGAGGGCATCCCTCGCGCATTCATGGGTTGGCAACTTGGTCCCTAGTGTGGCAGCACTGAAAAGCAGAGCTCAGTGGGAGTTCACAGGGCGCTGGTAGAGCTGTTCTAGGAAGAGCTCAGTGGGAGATCACAGGGTCACTGGTGGAGCTGTTCTAGGAAGAGATTAAGGTTGCTCTTATTGAGGACTCTTGAGCTCTTGAGAAAGCTGATATCTTACTTTATTTCCTGTTGCTATGATAAATACCCTGGCAAAAGCAACTTAAGGAAGAAAGCGTTTATTTGGCTCACAGTTCCAGGTTCAGGTCCTCCATTCAAGGCAGCAGGAACTTGAAGCAGCTAGTGATAATATATCCACAGCCAAGAGCAGAGAGCCATGAGTCGATGCATACATGGTTGGTCACCTAGCTTTCTCCTGTTCCATTCAGTCCAGGACCCCAAGCCCAAAGAATGGTGTGGCCACAGAGGGCAGAGCCTCACATTATCACTTAACACAATCAATGATAATCACTCACGGACATTCTCAGAGGGCCTTCCCTCAGCTGATTCTAGACTGTGTCATGCTAACAATAAAACTGACCATTATAATTGGTGTTAAGAGCAAAACAGGGCTGGAGAGATGGCCTAGCGGTTAAGAGCACTGTCTGCTCTTGCAGAGGACCCGGGTTCGATCCCCAGCACCCACATGGCGGCTGAGAACCGTCTGTTTAACTCCAATTCCAGGGGAATCTGAGACCCTCTTCTGACCTCCACAGCACTGCACGACATGGGTGCACAGACCTACATACATACAGTACATTCATACGCATACAAAAAAAAAAAAAAAAGGTGGGNTCATCTATAAAAATTAATTCAAATATAGTTCAATGTAAACTACTTTTACCAAAACTACATAGAAAGATCCAAGGTAAGCATCTCAAAACTCCATGCTGCTTTACTTGCTTAGAGGAATCCCACCTCTGAAATAAAGGAAGAAGGAAGTACGCAGCCTTTGAACGTGATTTAACACACAACTGCACGACCGGTTGACTATCCCTGCCGACATATTTTTAAGTAAAGGAACACGATCCAGAACCACACACTAGTGTGAATCTCTGAAGTAAAAAAAAAAAACAAGGGGAAATTGGCTGTTGGCCTGCGCTCCAGCTGCCCTGAAAAATCTCACGCAGGGGATTCACTTGTGTTAAGACCAACCTGGCAAAACAAAGCAGGAAAAAAAAAAATAAGCGGGTAGCCATGGTGACACACACAATTTTATCCAGCATGGTCAATATTTTAGTTTGAGAGTTCCGGGAGGTTCAGTGTCTCTTGTGCCAGGACCGGGCTGCAAAATTAAAAACCTGTCTTAAAAAAATAAATAAATAGGGGCTGGAGAGATGCTAGCGGTTAAGCGCACCGACTCTCTTGAAGAGGACCCGGGTTCGATCCCCAGTCACCCACATGGCGGCTAAGAACGTCTGTAACTCCAATTCCAGGAGACTCCAGTTCAGGGGAATCCTGAGGACCCTCTTCTGACCTCGCGGCATTGCACCGACACGGGTGCACAGACTGCATGCAGACAATACATTTCATACAAATACAAACATAAATAATAGTAATAAAAAAAAAAAATTAAAAAAAAAAAAATAAATAACCTAAATAAATAAATAAAAAAAAAAAGAATTATAAACCCTGGAAAGTCTTAAACTTTTTACTTAAATATTGAGTGTTTTTAGATGTCTATCCATGCCTCAGGCTTTTTGTTTTAATTATTTTTTATGTGTATGAGTGTACTCGTCTGCATGTAGGTTGGTGCGCCCGTGTTGTGCAACGCCTCGGAGGTCGGAAGGCGGGCGTCGGCTTCTCCTGGCAATGGAGTTAAAGACGGTCTTAGCCACCATGTGGGGTGGCAAGAGCATTTGGCACTCTTAACCACTGGCCATCTCTCCCGCCCCCGTTTTTTGGTCCTTTTTGAGACAGGGGGCTCCCCTTAGCCCAGCTGGCCTAGAGCTCGCTACGTAGACCCGGAATGGCCTTGAACTTCACAGAGATCCACCTGCCTCTGCCTCCAAGTGTTTGGATATTGGGCTCTTTTGAGCACCTAAATGCCAATTAGACAGGAGCAGAAAAGAATGTCCAGAATGGGGTCAAAAGAGAACCCCAAAATTGGGCAAGTCACTCAGAGCAAAGCCTCCTTTGGCCTTCCGTTATAGAGTCCAAACAACTGTGGAAAGGCAAAGTTAAAGTACAGTTGTGAATATGATCAGCTTGACCCAAGGGACTTCCCAAAAGCAAATATTAATAGCACCAATTTTAGCAAACATCTAGATCTGCACAGTAAGAAACACCTTTGCCATTACTATCTAAAGCTTTCGCAAATTGAGCCACAACAATTATAAAATCTTTACCCTTAGCCTGTCTTCACCCTCCTGTAAGTAGCCCTCTTGGGGAGAATGAGAAGTTGGCAAAAAAGGTTTAGATGGCTTACTGCTAAAAAACAACAAAGACAAATTACAGTTAAGAAGAAATTATTTCCCATAGTTCATACATTAGTTTCCACAGTTCAGGTACACTCAAAGGTGATTAAGTCTTCAGTAAAACTGGATTTCAAAACTTGAACAAAGGCTTTTCTCAAGAATTCCTTTGTCAGAAGCCCTACTCTATTCTGTCCCTGTTTCTATTTTTGCTTAGTGTGTTTGTTCAACTGGTTCTACAGAACTGGCAACTGAATATGTGGCTCTGACATAGGAAAAGACTGTTACAACTCACCTGCAAAAGGACCATTACAACTCACCTGCAAAAGTACTGTTACAACTCACATGCAAATGGGGTTTTGGCACCGTCAGTCTTAGATGCTCAAGTGAACAGAACAAACCTATAAGGAAATTCGTAATGCTGGAAGCATTGGGCAACTAAAACACAAAAACCATGGTTTGGTGTAACCCCTTTTGGCCGATGTTCCGCCCTCATTCAAATTCTCAAGGATCTCTGCTACCTGTAGCGTTCTTTTACCGGGACAGTCCTAGTCTACAACGGAAGCACCAAGATCGTGTGCATCATAGTGCAAAGATCCCTCAGTAAGCCCACTGCCTCTATTTACACTCCAAATACACCATTTGACCACTCACCGCCCATGCGGGACCTCTTTTTACAGGGATTGACTGATTACAGTTCTAAATCCAAGCAAGAGGGCCAACTTAGCGAAAATGCCTGCTCCCAAGTTGTATTGCCGAAATTAACAGTTTGAGACAAGACTATGCAAAAACTGGCCTGAGAGGGTTAAAGAGTTAGTGGAAAGCCTTCCATCTCCACAAAGGATGAGCAGATGCTCCACTCGACCCTCTTCTCAACGATCCTGGCCAAGTTTGAAGGCCACAAGAAGGAATAAGCAGATGGTTCAATGTGAGTAAGTCAAAAGGAAGTTGCATTTGCCTTATTCGGCTTCCTAGCAACTAAACCAAATCATGCCAAGAAAGCCAGCCGGCTCCAAGGAGCAGCACTGCAGGGTATTGGAAACCCAGCGGTCGGGCAGAGTGAAAAGATCTCACGACACCCCCACCTGGCAAAACAAATCCCTTGCCTACTAACACCCATGCTTCCCATTTCCCTGCAGCTCCGCTCCAGTGTACCTGCCCACGATGGTGTCTGTCATATAGCCATTTGGTTCAGTGCGGGCAACTTTTCCAAATACCACTGACACTGGCCTACCTCGTCTAAAGCCACAGCGTCGAAAAAAGAAAAAAAATCACTCCCTTTATACATGGAGGGAAGGCCCCGTGCTCTCTTAACACACTCCAGCCAGCTGGACAGAGGATTCTGTAGGCCAAAAGGACAGATCATGCCACCTGAGTTCAGACACTGGAGTCCAAGTATGGAGAAAGGCAGGCAGTGTACACAGGCTAGGATCCCAGAAGCCTGAAACCAACCTTGTCAGAGACAGGGTATGCTCCTGATCTCCTTAAACACACAATGAAAGGCCACTCAGCAGAGAAAGGAATCACACTCCACCAGGAACTACCGTGGTGGCCATACATATGCACACGAAATATCCCTACTACAGCACAAATGGTCAAACCACATCTCAGACATTATGAAACAGTGCAGTCACCCTGACCTGACAACGCACTGTAGTAACTGATGATACCTATTACAACCTCAGTTCCTCTCTTAATCAAGTGGTGAATGGTTCAAATACACTAAACAGAAAATAGAATAATTCATTTTGTTAAACAAATCTTCCTAGGTAATGGAGAAGTTTCAATGCTGTATTTTTTTACTTTTATTTTTTCTTATGTGTAGGAATGTATTGTCTGCATGTAGGTTGTGCACCCATGTCATGCAATGCCACAGAGGTCAAGAGGAGGGTATTGGATTCCCTTGGAACTGGAGTTTTCTGCCGGGACACTGGAGTTATGGGACGGTTCTCATCCGCCCCCACTATGTGGGTTTGTGGGGATCAAAACCCAGGTCCTCTGCAAAGACAGTTGGACTCCTAACCGCTAGGCCAATCTCTCCAAGCCCATCCATGCTTTTAAAAATGACTTTGTTAACACACAGGCAAGTCAGGCTACACCAACTTCCCCACACACTTTTCAAAGCATGAAGGAACTGAGGTTCATGCCACAAGACTTCCTATAAGCTAAGCTACAAAGCCAAGATTTAATTCCTGGTGTTCATGACTCTAAAACTCTGGCTCTTTTTAAAAGAATTTGAAAAATCATTGTTACTCATTATTGTGTGCTTGTTACTATGATTATGTGTGTGAAAACCAAGTGCACGGGTGCCATTGCAACACCATGGAAGGACCAGGGACAACTTTCAAGAGTCAGTTCTTGCTGGGCGTATGTGGTGCACACCTTTAATCAAGCACTTGGAGCAGGGGCAGGTGGCTCTCTGAGTTCAATGCCAGCATGGTCTACAAATGAGTTCTAGGACAGCTTGGGCTGCAGGTCGACTCTGTTCTCAAGAAAAAAAAAAAAAAAAAACAAAAAACGCCCCCTCAACAACCACCAAACAGCCAGGGGGCTGCAGAGATGGCCCCACGAGGTTAAGATTGCAATACTGCTCCTTATAGGACCCTATTTTGGCTCCCAGTACTAGTGGGGTACCTCACAACCATCTTTTTGTAACTCCAGATCCAGGGACCTGTTCCAGTTTCCTTTCAATTTACTGTGCCAAAAACTCTCTGACCAAAACCAACTAGGGAGGACAGGGTTTATTTAAACTTACATCTCCCAGTCACAAGTCATCCCTTGAGGAGCCCATGGTAGGAACTCAGGGCAGGAACCTGGAGGCAGGAGCTAAGGCCAGACATGGAGGAACGCTTCTTCCTAGCTTGCTCCCCTGGCCCCATGTTTCAGCCTGCTTTCATTTTCTTTTTTTTTTTTTTTGGTCTTTTGAGGACAGGGGTTTCCCTGTAGCTCTGTGCTGTCCTGGAACTCACTCTGTAACCAGGCTGCCCTCATAACTCACAGCGATCCTCGTGCCTATGCCTCCCAAGTGTAGGGATCAAAGGCGTTGTGTGCCACCAGCCCGGCATTTATTTATTTCTGTATGTGTATCAATGTATGTCTTGGCATGCAAGTTTGTGCACCGTGTCGTTGCAATGCCGCGAGGGTCAGAAGCGGGTTCTCGGAGTCCCCTGGAAATGGAGTTTCTCCTGGCTTGGAGTTTCAGACCGTTCTCGGCCGGCCATGTTGGGTGCTGGGGATCGAACCCGGGTCCCTCTGTAAGATTGCGGTCCGGGCGCTCTTAACCGCTAGGCCATCTCTCTAGCCCAGCCTCTTTCTTATACAGTTACAGAACCACCGCCCAGGGGTGGCACCAACCCGCAGTGGGCTGGCCCTCCCACTTTACTCATTGACCATCAAGAAGAAAATACCTCACAGACCTGCCACAGGACCAGTCCAATGGAGGCAATCCCTCAATTGAGGTAATTCCCCAATTAAGGTTCCCTCTACTCAAGATGGGTCAAGCTGACACTAAAGCTAACAGCATACATGGCACCTGACCACTCTCTTCTGGATCTTACAGATACCTACACTCTCATGTGCACAAAACACGCACACACAATTAAGATAAATCTTTGCCAGGCATTGGTGGTGCATCCTTTAGAATGGCACTTGGGAGGCAGAGGTGGTTGAGCAGATCTCTGTGAGTCAAGGCCAGCCTGGTCTACTAGCTGAGTCCCAGGATAGCTGGGACTACAGGGAGACCCTGTCTTGAAAAGACAAAAAAATAAAAAATAAAATAAAAATCTTCTAAATTTTAATTAACTAATTAATTAATTCAGACCCAGCTGGCCTTAAATTTCCACAGAAGAATCCACCTTGGGCCCTCTCGCTTCCTACATGTATATACAAACCCTGCATGCAAATTTACTAAAAAAAAAAAGAAAAACTTGGAAAGGCAGCACAAACCCTTGTACTCTCACTGTTTGGCTTCCAAGGATGAGCTTCAAAACATGACGTCTTTCAGTCTAATAAAGAAAAAAAATCATAAGCTGAAGATGCTTAAAACCTATGATATATGTGGCATTGCATATATGCATATTTTGCGGTGATGCATATTTGAAGTAATACCACAATAAACCAACAACAACACCAAAAAGGA
Organism: Rhizomys pruinosus; assembly: GCA_009823505.1. Classification (NCBI taxonomy): domain Eukaryota; kingdom Metazoa; phylum Chordata; class Mammalia; order Rodentia; family Spalacidae; genus Rhizomys; species Rhizomys pruinosus. The sequence continues at coordinate 2,180,566 of VZQC01011742.1, read as the reverse complement.
CTGGGTCAAAGAACTGACCAAACTGGTGACCTTTTGCTTGGAACGCTCAACTTCTTGCATCAATCAAAAATTGGCAAAAAGACTAAGAAAAGATTTGAAAAAAAATGTTTGCCGAATTGAAATGCGCCTGGTGGGGGGGCGGGGGGCAAGGAAAGGGGGCACACGTCTAGATTTGATTAGAATTTTTGTATGAAATCCACAAAAAAAAAAAAAAAAAAAAAAAAAATTAAAATAATAAATGAGAAACAAAATTAACAACTCAAACCATTAACCTGTACTCTTAGAGATGAGGAGGCAGAGAGAGACCGAGACCGGAGACGCCCCAGGGTTTGCTCACCAGACAGTCTTGTTGAATCAGCAAGGTCCAGGGTAAAAATAAAAAAGACTGTCTCGTCGGGCTGGTGGGCTGGTGGCTTCATGCCTTTAATCCTAGCACTTGGGAGGAGCGGCAGGCGGATCTTTGTGAGTTCAAGGCCAAGCCCTGGTCTACAGAGCGAGTTCCAGGACCGCTTGGTTGTTACAGGGCGACCCTGTCTCGAAAAAAGGCAAAAACAAAAAAAAAAAAAAAAAAAAAAAGACGTCTTTAAATGTTTTATATAAAAAAATAAAAAAAAATGGTGCTGGAGAGATGGCCTCCTAGCAGTTACGCGTGCCGCTGCTCTTGCAGAGACCAGGGTCGATTCCCAGCCCCACATGGCGGCTAAGAACTGTCTTTAAACTGTCTTTAACTCCAGTTTTCAAGGGAATCTGACACCTCTTGTGCCCTCCGCAGCCACTGACAACACATGTGTGCACCTACTTACATGCAGCCAGTACAACTCATCGCCTTCACACATAAATAATAAATTTTCAAAAATTAGCCAGGTGTGGTGGCATGTGCCTTTGATCTAGCACCTTGGGAGACAGATGTAGGCGGATCCTTGTGAATTCAAGGCCAGCCTGGTCTAAAGAGTGAGTTTCCAGGGGGACACCTGGAGTACAGGGAGGACCTGTCTCGAAACAAGAAAAAAAAAAAATAAAAAAAAAAAAAAAAAAAAAAAAAAAAAAAAAAAACAATAATTAAAAATTTTAACAATGAAACAAACGGGGCTGGAGAGATAGCCTAGTGGGTTAAGAACACCGGATTTTTTTTCTGCTCTTGCATGGACCCGCGGTTCGGTCCCCAGCACCCATGGCGGCCTGAGAACCGTCTGCTGTAAACTCAATTCCAGGAGCACTCCAGTTCCAGGGGTATCTGATACTCTTCTTGACCTCCGAGGCATTGCAGGACACGGTGTGCCACAAACCCACATGCAGACAGTACATTAAAAAAAAATAAAACAAAAAAAATTTTATTTACTTCACAGTTTTAAAGCCTGGAAGTCCAAACAGCTACCTCTATCCAAGACTCTGGAAAGGGCCCTGTAGTGAAGGTAGGAGCAAGAGATCACATGGCCAAACAGTAACCCAGGGAGGGACATAGGGCTGGAACTCAAGCAGCTCACCCCAGGTAGAACTCATATAGAACTCATTCTAGATCACAGCTCTTCTGGAGACCATATCCCTACAGCCTAATGGCCTCCCACTAGTCTCCACCTTTTTAAGGATAACATCTACCAACATCACAACATTGGTAGTCAAACTTCTAACACTTAGGAGACACGCCCACATAAACCATGTACTGTACTTTCACCAGAAACTTTAATTAGAAGCAGCTGGGAACAGCCAAACAGCTCCCAGCATAGACCATACATGTCTTAGTTGGGGCTTGCCAAACAACACACCAAGACTGGGTGGCCTAAATAACAACAACCTTCTCACAGTTCTGCAGGGTGGAAACCCAAGGTCAAGATGATCCAGTGTCTCTGGCTTAGAGACACTGACAGAAATATCTCCCTTCTTTAAGGCAATCAACCAATCAATCCAATAGGATCAGGACACACTCTTCTGACCTCATTCAACACTAATCACCTACTAAATGCTCTGTCTCCAATGCTCTGTCATACTGGGGATCAGAGTTTCAACATATTGTACTGGGAAATGGACAAGGACTTAGATATGTCAGCAACTAACCCCCTGGTCTTGGCAGGGCTTTAGGTCTGATCCATAATACTGCAAGTAAAAAATAGCAACAAAGGGCTGGAGAGATTTCCTAGGTGGTTAAGAGCCCCAACTGCTCTTGCAGAGGACCCTTCTTTTTGTGTGTGTTCGATCCCCAGCACCGCATGGTGGCTGAGAACCGTCTTTACTCCCAGTTCCAGGGGTAATCCGACACCTTCTTCTGACCTTGGCGGCATAGCATGCCATGGTGACCAAACCTTACCTGCAGACAGTACCATTCCTACCACATACGAAACTTAAAATTTAAACAAAATAAAAAAAAACAAAAACAAAAAGGAAACGGGACCTATCTATCCAATATTATGGATAAATCTCAAAACAATTATGCTGAAAGAAGCCAAAAAACGAGCCCTCCCAAAAAGTATCTTTTGTATGATTTCCTTTTATATATTTTACTTAATTTTTATGTGTATGAGTGTTTTGCTTGCATTTGTGTAAGTGTACCTTTGTTTTGCAATGCCCATGGAGGCCTTCAAAAGAGGGTGTTGGAACCCCTAGAACTGGAGTTACAGACCATTCGTTAGTTACCATGTTGTGCTGGGAATGGAACCCCTAAGTTCCTCTGCAAGAGCAGCCAGTCCTCTTAACTTCTCTCCAGTCCCCCTTTACATGTTTATATATATTTATTAATATTACATACAAAACTTCTTATAAAATGCAAATTAAAGCAATAAAAAATAGATTTCGGGGCTGGAGAGATGGCTCAGAGATTAGAGCGACGACTGCTCTTGCAGAGGACCCAGCTTCAATTTCCAATTTCCAGCACCCACAAGGCGGCTAAGAAAACCATCTTTATTAAGGGGGGGGGGCCTGGAGAGATAGCCTAGATGGTTAAGAGCATTCGACCTGCTCCTGCAGAGGACCCGTGTTCGATCTCCCACACCCCCTATGGCAGCTATGAAAACCGTCTGTACCTCCAATTCAGGAGAACTCCAATTCCGGGAGAACACCAGCTCCAGGGAAATCCGAAACCCTCTTCTGACCACCACGGGCATTGCATGACACAGGTAACAAACCTTACCTACCGACAGTAACATCATCACATACGAAACCTATATAATAAAAATTTAAAAAAAAAAAAAAGGCTCTTAAAAAAAAAAAAAAAGACCACCATCTTTAAGACAGGCATGGCGGCGCACACCTTTAACCCTAGCTACTCAGGAGGCAGGGGATCTCTGTGAGTTCAAGGCCAGCCCGGTCTATAGACGTGAGTTCCAGGCTAGCTGGGGCCTTTAGGGAGACCCTGTCTCAAAACAAAACAACAAACAACAATAAACAAAAAAAAGGATAGATTATTGTAGAGACAGTCTGACATCGATTGGGCAAAATGTAAACTGTACATTTTAATGTATGCAAATGTTCATTGAGCAATGATCTAAAATTACCTCTTCCTGGTTTACTTTCTCCTTTAACATTCAATCAGGGCTGGGAGAGCTGGCCTAGGTGGGGGGGTTTAAGGAAGCATCGACTGCTCTTGCAGAGGGGACCCGGGTTTGATCCCCAGTACCCACATGGCGCTGCCGAAGAACTGTCCTTAACTCCAGTTTCAGGGGAATCTGAACACTCCTCTTCTGTACCTCCGTGGCATTGCACGTACATGGTGCCACCGACCTACATGCAGACAGTACCACCTCATACATATAAGAATAAAAAAATTAAAAAAAAAAGACTTAAAGAAAGAAAAATTACGAACAGCAATTCTAATGGTTGGATTGCGGGTGCTGGTCAGAAGTTACTTATATTTTGATGTCATTACATGGAGGCAGCCTTAAGTACCTCCATGGCAGATTCATCTGAAACACTTTCCTCACACTTTCAAGTTAAATATCTACATCATTCCCAAGGCCTCCAGGATGCCAGGATACCATGGTGATTATTTTTAACTTTTTCCTGTTGTATCTCAATTACCTCAACTTCTAAGACAGCTGATCTATTAAATCTCATATATTAAATCGCTTGGGGATAAATTCAAATTAAAACGACTTTTAATGTGATCTCCCACTCTTAGAAGTTCCCATCCTTAATTTTTAAAAAAATCACCTAGAACAATTTGAATTTTAGCTTTTCCTGAGCAATTTCCCTCCAGAAATAGACAAAGTAACATGGTACTGCCAATGCTCCTTCCCCGGCTATGTCAGCCCCTGTGCTTCAGAGCATCAAGGCAGGATTACTGGCTGCCATGGATTTGGGAAGGGAGGAGTTGAACAGCAGCAGTGCCATGGTTTACACATGATCAGAGGGCATCCCTCGCGCATTCATGGGTTGGCAACTTGGTCCCTAGTGTGGCAGCACTGAAAAGCAGAGCTCAGTGGGAGTTCACAGGGCGCTGGTAGAGCTGTTCTAGGAAGAGCTCAGTGGGAGATCACAGGGTCACTGGTGGAGCTGTTCTAGGAAGAGATTAAGGTTGCTCTTATTGAGGACTCTTGAGCTCTGTGAGAAAAAGCTGATACTTTAGTTTATCTTCCTGTTGCTATGATACATTACCCTGGAAACGCAAATAAGGTAAGAAAGCGTTTATTTGGCCACAGTTCCCGGTTCAGGTCCTCATTACTAAGGCCGCTAGGAACTTGAACGCTAGCTAGTGATAATATATCACAGCCAAGAGCAGAGAGCCATGAGTCGATGCATACATGGTTGGTCACCTAGCTTTCTCCTTTTCCATTCAGTTCCAGGACCCCAAGCCCAAGCAATGGTGTGGCCACAGAGGGCAGAGCCTCACATTATCACTTAACACAATCAATGATAATCACTCACGGACATTCTCAGAGGGCCTTCCCTCAGCTGATTCTAGACTGTGTCATGCTAACAATTTTAAAAACTGACCATTATTAAATTGGTGTTTTAAGAGCAACCAACAGGGGCTGGAGAGATGGCACCCTTTAAGCGGTGTTAAGAGCACTGTTGCTCTTGCAGGGACCCGGGGTTTCGATCCCAGCACCACATGGCGGCTGAGAAACCGTCGTTTAACTCCAATTCCCAGGGGAATCTGTGAGCCCCTCTTCTGACCTCACAGCACTGCACGACATGGGTGCACAGACCTACATACATACAGTAATTTCATACGCATACAAAAAAAAAAAAAAAAAAAAAAAAAAAAAGAGCAAAACAGACTGCCAAAAATCACTCTCTGATTTCCCATTTAGTGATGTGGTCCCTTCTTTCAACCTATGCTCCCACTACCTGCCATGAAGTCTTGAATGAAACAAGGTGATGCTGACACTATGCCTCGAATTCCCAGAACCATGAGCTTCTTTTTCCTTATAAAGTTAGCCTGCCTCAGGAATCTCATTATAGCAATATAAAATGAACTTAGGGGCTGGACACATGGCCTAGTGGTTAAGAGCGCCGACCACTCTTACAGAAGACCTGGGTTCGATCCCCAGCACCCACAAGGCAGCCGAGAACCATCTGAAACTCCAATTCCAGGAGAACTCCAGTTCCAGGGGAATCTGAGACCCTCTTCTGACCTCCGCGGCATTGCACGACACGGGTGCACAAACTTGCATGCAGACAGTACATTCATACACATACTGAAATTAAAAAAAAATTTTTTTTAATGAACTTAGGGTAGTAAAAACTATTAAGATACAGTGATGGTGAGCACAGGACACCATGTATTTGCTAAAATCTGACCTTTATAGCACAAACAGTAAACCAAAAAACTTTTTTTTTGTCTTTTTTGAGATAGTATCTCCCTGTAATCATAGCTGGCATGGAACTCACTATTAGACAAGGCTGGCCTCAATCTTACAGAGATCCACTGGGCTCTGCCTCCCAAGTGCTGGGATTACAGGCATATGCCATTACATCTGGTGCAAAAAAAATTTTGGAAGAAATCATTTAAGGGGGCTAGCAGGATGGCTCAGCAGGTAAAGTGCCTGCAATGCGAGCTGACAGCTGGAGTTCCATTCCTGAAACCACACAACATAGGAGAGAACCAACTCCACAGAGTTTCCCTCTGACCTCCACACATACCAGCACACATGCACGCATACGCACCATACCCTCACAATATTAATAATAATAATGAAAAAAAAATAAAAATAATTCAAAAAGCATTTAGGGCCAGGTGTGGTGGTGCACACCTTTAATCCCAGCTCTCAAGAGGCAGAGTCAGGTGGATCTCTTTGAGTTCAAGGCCAGCCTGGTCTACACAGTGAGTCCCAGGCTAGATGAGGCTACATGGAGACCATGTCAAAAAAAAAAATCATTTAGAAAGCCAGGAGGATCTCAGCATCAAAACAATCAGAAGTTGCATTAGAAATGCATGCAATAATCCCGTGGAAGAGTACCAGCTCATCTTTACATAGCTCCTTAGAAAAGCAGGTTAGTAGGAATTAGCCCAAGTTTCTAAGCTCTAGCTTAAGCCTTGCAATGCCCTCTAGTGGGAATTTTCAGAAGCCTGTTTAGAAGCCTGTGGTGGCAATGGCTCTGTGAGACAAAAGGAGCCAGATCCACTGCCTTGCCAGGATCTTCCCAGAGACCTCCTAAGATGTATAGGGCCCCATCTCCACCTATCTGATCTAATTTCCTACCTTGACCTAATTCTCCCAACAATTTCAAGTTGCTGTCTCCTGAAGGGCTTTCCTTTTTCCTGTCTTGAATATATCAGATGCCATATGACACACTCCTTCCCTTCCATCCACAGCTCAGGCCAATGTGACTGGCTCAGGAGGGCCTCTCACCTTCCTGCACCTTGTCCCTCTGTCCTGATTCCTTCAACATCTGACACACCATCATTATTACGACCACCATCATTGTCACCACTATCACCTGAAGTCCTGGCTTCATTCAGACTTTCTGCTTTTTCCCTAGTCCTTTTCAGTTCCAGGACCCCATTCAGGATATAATGTACTTAGTTATCATGTCCCCATATGGTCCTGGCTGGACAATAACCTTGACAGCTTTGAGGAGTACCGGACATACACTAAGTACTCCTGTCCTGTGTGTTATTTCAGCCCTGGTGAGAAGGAAAGCTCCCAGAAAACAGTCACAGCTGCTCCCCAGCACCTAGAATAGGGAGTGCCCCCTTGCAGGTGTGCAATGACGCACTGCCACGTGACTGAAACTTTCACGTTTCAGAGAGACCTCCCTTCTCACACTGTAAATAAACAAAGCAGGTCTCTATCAAATCAGGTCTGGCATTAGAAGAACCAACACCTTTCTGACTTCCCGTGACTAACACATCTAGAAAAGCCACACTGGACTACACATGATGACCAGCCCAGCGCCTCAAGTTACCCTGCAGGGAGAATTGGGTCTGTGGCTTTGGCGACCTCAACAGCTTTCTTGTGTAACATGGTTTATTTGGGTTACCAACTTGGATATTTTATTGCATTTTGTCATTACTTTATAAATATATCTGGAGCCAGGCGTGGTGGCGCACGCCTTTAATCCTAGCACTTGGGAGGCAGAGGCAGGCGGATCTTTGTGAGTTCAAGGCCAGCCTGGTCTACAGAGTGAGTTCCAGGACAGCTGGGACTACATGGCTACCATCTGACTTGGCCTGAAAGATCTCCCAATTTTTCCATATATATATATATAAAGATCTCCCAATTTTTGGATATATATATATATATATATATGGAAAAATTGGGAGATCTTTATATATATATATATGGAAAAATTGGGAGATCTTTCAGGCCAAGTCAGATGGTAGGCCCTGGCTAATCACTAGAAACCTACCCTAGGAGCTAGAAAATTCTTTCAATGAGGTATATAAGTGGAGGGATGTGGGTAGCTTTCACTCCTCTTCTGAGTACTCCACCATGTGAGACAACTGACAATTCTACAGCTCCCCCACAATAGGGTTTCACTATAGCCCAAGCTGGCCTCAAATTCCTGATAATCCTCTTGCTTCAGCCTCCCAAGAGCTGAAGTCACAGGAGTGAGCTACCATCCCAGGCTGACAGCACTGGATTCCATTCACTCCTCTTTAGTATCTTCTCAGCAAAGGAATGGAGATTCTCTGCTTAATGGCTGCCAGGCAACCTTTCGGCATGTGCTTTAGAGACACCTGTGTGAGATGAGAATCCAATCTCATTTCCTCATGGATAATTCCTGAGCACCTAGACTCTGCTAAGCACCTAGACTCTGCGCAGCAGGTGCTTCCAAATGTCTTTTTTCTTGTTCACTGGATGTCCAATGTACAGCATCTAGATGTTTACAGAACACCTGAAATGCTTTCCTTCCTCAGATAAGAGCTGATGTCCACAGAACTCACCTACATATTCTTCCAGCATCTAGCCTTCAAAGAAGCATAAAAACAATCAAACCTGCAGAACTAACCCAACCTTGACTATATCACATACTATACCCAAGAGATATTTACTGGGAATTAATGCCATTCCCCCTGAATGCAAACAAATGATGGAAATTGCTATAAGAGTTTGCCATCTTGTCCACATCACAGTATTCTTTGGTAGTAAAAGCAGAATGACGTCAAACCACTAAACCCTAACCCTGCTCTACCACAGGTACAAACATGAAGACAGGAAATGTGAGAAGTCTTCTGGTTTTTTTTTTTTTTTTTTTTTTTTTTTTTTTTTTTTTTTTCTTTTTTTTTTTTTTTTTGTTTTTTGGTCTTTTCGACACTAGGTCTCCCTGTGCCCCCGCTGTCCTGAACTCACTCTGTAGGACCAGGCTGGCCAGGCTGGCCTTGAAACCACAAAGATCTGCCTTCCTTTCCTTCCCGAGGCATTGCTTTAGGATTAAAGGCATGCGCCACCAGGCCCCGGCACTTCTTTTTTTTTTTTTTGTTCTAAAGTCTTCTGTTTTTAAAAACAACTGTTTTTGTCCTGGGGGGGAACCAAATCCAAGGGCCCCGTACATGCTAAGCCAGCACCTACCACAGGGAGGGGCGCTGCCTTCCCAGGCCTCAGCATAAGTATTAGTAAGAACCCTAACTTCCTATAAGATAAAACATTTTCCCAAATGTCACTTTTAAAATTTTCAGTTATGGGGGCTGGAAGGCAATGGAACAGTGGTTTTAAGAGCACTGGTGGCTCTTGCGGAGGGAACCCCCCCTAGTTTTCAGTTCTCAGCACCCATAAGGAGACCAACAACCCCCTATTAACTCCAGTTTCGAGGAATGATACCTTTTCTGGCTTTTCTAGGGGTTGTGCACAACTGGTGTTTGCACTGAATTACCTGCAGGCCAAAAAAATTCTCAAATATATAAAATAAAAAAATTAAAAATTTTAAAAATTCAGTTAATTTTCTGTGCAAGGTAAAACTGTATCCTCCAAAAAATTATACCAGATTCTGGTCTATTCATGACTATAAATCTCTGAACTTGGGGGGGGGGAGGCTTGAGGCAGGAGGACTCTCGGCAAACCTGAGGCCAGCCCTGACTGCATACTAAATTTCAGGCTACCCTAGGTTACAGAGTGAGACCCTACTATGTCACAGAAAAAAGTTGTGGTGAAAGGGAAACTGGAGAAATGGGCTCAGAAGTTTAGAAAACACTGGTGTTCTTGCAAAAAGAAGCCCAAATTCAGCCTTCCAGACCCCAACATGGCCAAGCTCACCAACTTCTGTTAAACTCCAGTTCAGGGGGATATTCGATGCTCTCTCTTTTATAAAAATATTAAAAGGTTTAATATACTGCAACCGATTTTGTGAATATGATTTGCTTTCTCTCTCTCTCTATTTGTCTCTCCTCTCAGCATTCTACTGCATTTGGGATATGTTCACATAAAGACAAAGCCACTTTATGGGGTGGAGAGATAGCCTTAGCGGTTAAGCGAGTTGCCGAGACTGCAAAATTGCAAGAGGACCCCAGGTTTAGCGGTTTTCCCCAGGTTTGATTTTCCCAGCACCCACATGTGGACTGAGAACGTCTTTAATTTCCAGTTTCCAGGGAATCCGAAGCCCTCTTCTGACTCTGCGGCATTGCATGGCACCCTGGGTCCACAAACCTACATGAAGACCAGTCCACCTCATACAAATACAAAAAAAAAAAACAGAAAGAAAGCCCACTTTACCTCTTCTCTTTTAGCATACTCAAACTGCCAGTTTCCCTGCTCTTGTGCTTTGGGACTGGCATAAAATAAAGAGTACCTGACTACAAGTCCTGTGATCTGTTGGTCTGGTTTCTGTACTGGCTAAGTGAGGCACAGGCAGGCATACACAGCATGCAGCTACGCTGCACAAAGTGATATTTCATCCTGGACAATATGGAGCAGGATTGGTGAGATTTCATCAGAACGAGACAGACGCGACACAAACTTAAAAAAAATTCATCAGTTGTTGGGGGCTGGAGAGATGGCCTCGCAAATAAGAGCGCCGGACTGCTCTTGCAGAGGACCCCCAGTTTGATATCAGCACCCACCATTGGCGGCTGAGAACCCGTCTGAACTCCAGTTCAGGAGCACTCCAGTCCAGGGGAATCTGAATACCCTCTTCTCCTTTTTTTTTTTTTTTTTTTTGTCTTTTCGAGGAACACGGTCTTCCTGTAGTCCCAAGCTGTCCTGGAACTCACTCTGTAGCCCCAGCTGTCTAGAACTCACTCTGTTGACTTAATCTCACAGAGATCCCACCGCCTCTGCCTCCCAAGTTGCTAGTTGCTAGGATTAAAAGGCGTGTACCACCACGCCAAGCAATTGTTTGTTTCTTAGGAATTGTCCATTTAATATTTTTAGTTCACGTACTACTACAAGTAACTTAAAACAGCAGAAAATAAAAACCCTCCTGGGGAGGAACACCACACAACTGTTATTTGGAAACACGACCTTTACAGAGGTAATCAAGTTAAGGCAAAGTCATTCTAGATTAGACTGAGACCCAATGAAATCACTAATGATGCCAGGAAATCTGGACAGAGAGATGGTGGGGGGTATAGCACGTGACAGTGGAGGGAGAATCTGCAGAGCTACTGCCAGACCAGGGAGCAGTAGGTGTGGCAGCAAGCCTAGCAACTAGGGAAGGAAAAAGGTCCCTCATGAACCAAAGAAACTATCACGTCGTGGTGTGGTGGTTGCATACCTTTAATCCCAGGCCATCAGGGAGGGGCCGAGGTGCAGGTGGATCTCTGTTGAGTTCAAGGCCAAGGCCAGCCTGGTCTACATAGTGAGTTTCCACAGCATCTGGGGGCTACAGGGAGACCCTGTCTCAAAGATGACAAAAAAAAAGAAAGTGTATCCAGAAAAAACCACCTGCTGCCACCCTTGACTTCGGCCTCCCTACCTCCACAACTGGGGCAGACACTGCTGCATTCATTCTGCTACCAGCTCCCTGCGCCCTGTTAGGGCTGCCCCACTAATAACAAACTCTTTCAGAGGCTTGAGGGCATTTTCAAAACGAAATGAAGATCAGACTGGAGAGTACTGAATACCTCATTCTTCAAATCAGTTAATATTAACTTGCTGGGTGCCTCAGGCTTGATTTACAGACTCCACTTTCATGAGTAATTGTAACTAGAAAGCCATAAATACACTGGTGTACAACATTGTCATCTTACCATCTCAGGACTTATGCTTAATCAAAGAAATTCTTCGAGCCATGGTTTCTGTGGTGGTGCACGGCCTTTAATCCCAGCAACTCGGGAGTCAGAGGAGAGGCAAGCAAGATTCTTGTGAGTTCAAGGCCCGCCTGGTGTCTAGAGCAAGTTTCCAGGACAGCTGGGGCTACCATGGGGAGACGCTTGTCTAGAAAAGCAAAAAAAAAAAAAAAAAAAAAAACAAAGAAAGGAAATCTCAGTCTAAAAACAGTGGAAAAGTATTGGACAATGACTTACCCCACTGTAGGGACCTTTCAAATTTCATGAAAACAATCCTATGACCCCCTTGTAACTTGTTTTTTAACCATCCAAAATACAAATATATATAATATATATAAATTATATATATATTCTATATTACATATATTTAGATTAGACCCCTTCTCCCTGGTAGCCCCAGCTGGCCTAGAACTCCTTAGGCAGACCAGTCTGGCCTCGAAAACTCAACAGAGATCTGTCTGCCTCTGCCTTCTTGAGTGTTGGGATTAAAGTTGTGCACCACCAGGCCCAGCACAAATATATTTTAAATCTCAGTCCTGGGAAGTAGACTGTACACAGCCTTCCAGGGGAGAACAAGCATCTCAGATGTTCTGACAGCACTCCACCTTTAGCTTCTTTTCAGCTACTGGTGGAACATGAACAGGACCAGACTTTTGCTTGGAGACATGTCTTTTCACCATTTGGTCTATTCTGAACACTTTGCTTCTCGAGAAACAATTGTGGTATTATGTCTGTTTTTAGAATTGGTCTGAAAAAAGTGGTATATGTTGTTGAGTCTTAGAGGCAATTATCTTAATAAATGGCAAAGGATTCTTCTCTACAAAAGCTCTTGTCTCACCTGTAGGAACTGTCCTGAGGCAATGCAAGCACACGGCATGATGGCAATGCTACTAACAGCATGGTCTCAGTTCTTCCAGTCAGCACTATCTTGTGTGAGATATTCAGCAATCTCATGAAACAATAAGGCACCTCAGCTCGGTATCAGTCTTGCCAAACCATGTCCAATATCTGTGTCTTATTTGTTTTCCATCAACCTGGATGCTTCTGGTTGCAAACACTACTCTAATGATAAGCAAGCTTTCCAGATTAAACTCATTCTGAGTAAATCCTTCCAACACCAGATTCTCAGTAAGAACAACTTCGAAAGGCTAATTGTACTTGTCACTAGTGCTTACTGAGCAAGCCAGAAGAAAACAAAAGGGGAGGGACAGCAGCAGAGCAGCAGTTGTCTCAGTGGGATTTAAAGGGGGTTCGGTTCAGATCAACTACGTTAAAACAATTTATAAATTATTATTATATGTTTGTATGTTGTATGAATATTTGTATGTCTGCATGAGGTCTGTGCACCCGTGTGGTGCAATGCCCGGAGGTCAGAAAGGAAATCGGGGTCCTCAGGATTCCCCTGAGCCTGGCGTTCTCCTGGAATTGGAGTTACAGCACGTTCTTAGCCGCCTCATGTGGGTGACTGGGGATCGAACCTGGGTCCTCTCAAGAGCAGTCGGTTGCTCTTAACCGCTAGCTATCTCTCAGCCCCTAACTAGTAATATTTAAAAAAGAACTGTTGGGGGCCAGTCCTTTAATCCAAGCATTCCCCACCCCCCATAAACCCAAAAACCCTCCATGCACTAGATTGCAGGGGGAGAAAACAAAACCACACCCCATAAAAACCCCACCCCCAGGCTTTTCGCAAGGGTTTTGGAACTTCAGGTTCACATGCTTGAACAAGCAAAGCATTCCTACCGGACTAACCCATCTCCCAGCCCCCTGGACTCTGTAACTAATGTTCAAAAAGACCCCCAGGGGAAGTGCTGCTGTTTTAAGGATTGGTTGACTTCAGCGGTCTTGGGTGTGGTGGCAATGCCTTTAATCCCAGGCAGAGGCAGGTGGATCTCTGTGAATTCAGGCCAGCCTGTCTTACATATTTACATAGGCCACGTTTTTCCAAGGCCATCTGGGGGGGCTTAAAGGAAGACCCACTCTTGTTCTCCAAAAAAGACCCAAAAAAAAAAAAAAACAAAAAAAAAAAAAAAAAAAAAAAAAAAAAAAAAAAAAAAAAAAAATAAAGTTGAAAAAAAGTCTGATATTGATTCAAAAAAACCCCAAAGGTATGTTCCAAGATTCCTCCTTCACTCCTTTTAAGTAAGCGAAGAACTTAAATGGATACTGGAAGTCTTCTTGGTTAATACATAAAAAAAAAATCTTTGATGCTCCATGTTCGAAACCCAAAACATTCTACCTCCTAGGTCAACACAATACTTGGACAGACCTGTACACTCTTTTTACATCCACTCTTCCATCTTTATACCCTTGAGGGTAGATGCTGCCACCTGCATTTTACAGGTAAGAACTGACATTAAGAGAGGGAAGAAAGTGATCCATTCATTAACTGAATCAATACTAAGGAACTCAGGGTCAGACGCATAGCAGCCAACACAACTCAAATTTTCTGGCCAGTGCTTCCTTCACTAAACACCAGACATTTTGGAAACATGACTTCTCAGAACCTAGACTACTCACAATTGCCAGAGAGACAGAGACAGACAAGGAGACAGGAACAGACACCAGGAGGACAGAGAGGGAGGAAGAAGGAGAAGGGGAGGGGCGGAGGGAGGCGGAAGAGAGAGAGGAGAGGATGAGAGGCGAGAGAGAGAGAGAGACCCACCCACTGACCTGGTATATAAACCAGGTTGGTCTCTAACTCATAATGCCTGTCGTCTTCCTCTGGCTTCTGCGCACATGTTTATAGATCCACACACACCCTATATACCCACGCATTATCTTCTCTCTCTCTCTCTTCTCCTCTCTCCCCCCAAAACACCAAACACAAACTAAAAAAATGAAGGGCTTCGAAAAGACCAAAAAAAAAAAAAAAAAAAAACAAAAAAAAAAAAAACCAAAACAAATGAATGGCAGGGCTGGAGATGGCTTCGCTGTAAAAGCACATGTTGCTCTTGCAAATGACCTGAGTTCACTTTGCAGCACCCATGTCAGGTGGCTCGTAGCCACATGAAACTCCAGCTCTAAGGGATCCAATACCCCTTCCTCTGTCTTCCCTGGGCACCTGCACTCACATATACATTAAAAACACACAGATAGCCGGGCGTCGTGGCCTGGTGGTGCATGCTTTAATCTAAGCACTTGGGAGGGCAGAGGGAGGCGGTATTTTTGAGTTCAAGCCAAGCCTGGTATACCAGAGTGAGTTCCAGGGGGACAGCTGGGGATACAGGGAGACTGTCTCGAAAAGACCCAACAATAAATAAAATAACAAAAAATAATAAAAACACAAACACGCTGGATACACAGATATACATAATCGAAATAGCTGGGTCTGGTGGCACACACTCCTGTAGTAATTCCCAGCACTTGGGAGGCAGCGTCAGGCAGATCTCTATAATTCAAGGCCCAGCCAGGTCTAATAGTGAGTTCCAGGGCTGGCTGGGGCTACGGGATGGACCCTGTCTCAAAAACAAACAAAACTAAACAAATTCAAAAAAATAAAAATATAAAAATACGGCTTGGAGGACGATGGCTCAACAGTTAAGAGCACTAAACTGCTCTTGCAGTTTGATCTGATTCTTAATTTTCCCACCCCACCCATATGCAGCTAATGTTCTGTAACCTTAGCTTGAGGGGATCCAAAGGCCTCTTTTGACCTCTTGAGGGCCAATGCTAACATGGTGTACTTACCTAACCTGGAAGGCCAAATAAGCTCATACTCACAAATAAAAAACATAAAATGATTTTAAAAAAAAAAAAAAAAAAAAAAAAAGTGGGCATGGTGGTGCACACAACCTTTAATCCTTATGATTAAAGACAGAGGTTAGGTAAAGGACCATCTTCAAACAGACTAAATAACATATAAAATTTTAATAAAAAAAATAAATGGAAGGGTAAAGAGAACCTATAAGCAGGATAGCCTGTTGATTGAAAGTCTAAAATAGCAGGATTGGGGTTTGGCAGAGATAGCTAGCGGTTAAGGAGCGCAACTGCTCTTGCAGAGGGACCTGGGTTCAATCCCAGCACCCACCTGATGTCTAACAACCATATGTAACTCCAATTCCAGGAGGAACTCCAGTTTTCCACGTGGAATCCGAAGAAAACCTCTCTGACATCCGAGGCATTGCACAAACCACCGGGTGCACAAACCTACATGCAGAAAGTACACTCATACCACAACAAAAAAAAAAAAAAAAAAAAAAAAAAAAAAAAAAAAAACAAAAAAAACAAAAAAAAAAAGACTATGAAAAGAAAGTAAGAAAAGTATAAGCAGGATTTCTGGCTGGCTGGCCTTTAAAGACAGAGAGATTGCTGCAATGAGGGGCTATTATCCTACGTTCTTTAAAAAGACCAAAAAAAAAAAAAAAATAAAAAAAAGTTAAAGACAAGGAATCTCTTGTTAGTTCTGATGTCCTGGAACTCACTTTGTAGTACAGGTGGCCTCCGTCCTGCCCTCTGCCTCCAAAGGGCGCTAGGTTAAAGGGTTATCGCGCCACCATGCCCAGCTTCCCTCCCTACTTACTTTTGACTATAAAATTTAAATTACTTTTACATTTTATATTTAGGAATTTGATTTATTTTTAATTTTCCCTCATTACCCATTACCAATTTTTTTTTACAAATTGCTCTTTATTTTGTAACCAGAGCACTTTTTATCTCTTGCTCTTCCTCTTCTTCACAGCCTTTCTCTCTCTCTTTTTTTAATTATTTTATTTTATTTCTTATTTTTTATGTATGATTTGTATATTGTTATGCATTGTATGGTTTTGGTGGCACCCGCTGTCATGCAGTGCCGCGGAGGTCAGAAGAGGTATTGGATTCCCCTGGGACTGGAGTTGGTGTTAAGGGACAGTTTATTAGCTGCCATGTAGGGGATGGGAATCGAACCTGGGTCCCTCTGCAAGAGCAGTCATTGCTCTTATACCGCTGAGCCATCCTCCAGCCCCTTTTGTTTGTTTTTTTTGTTGACCCCATTCTCACTGTGCTGCCCTGGCCTGGCCTGGAACTCAACTGTGTAACCGGGCTGGTATTGAACACAGAGGGGATATCCCTGCCTCTGCCCCACTTCCGTATTAAATTCACTTTTTGCTGCTTTGGTAAAATACCATGACCAGGCGGGCCCAATGGTTGGTGTGCCACGGCCCTTTAATCTTAGCACTTTGGGAGGCAGAGGCAGGAGGATCTTTGTGAGTTCAAAGGCCAGGCTGGTCTACCCGGTGAGTTCCAGGACAGTTTTTTTTTTGGGGGGGGGTATCGCGGTGGCCTGTCTCACAACCAACACCCCCCCCCCCAAAAAAAAAAAACCATGACCAAGGGGCAACTTATAGAAAACAAAGAGCTGCGCGATCTCCCAGCCCGGTAATTAAAGGCCACGCTTTGCTCTTGTGACTCTTGAGTTTGAGTTTTGAGATCTCTTGAGCCCAGTGGCAGGTCCGGGGGGGCGTGGCTTGAAGAGCCCCCCCCCCCCCCCCCCCCCCCCCCCCCCCCCCCCCCCCCCCCCCCCCCCCCCCGCCACCTGAGTATTACGAAGAAGGATTTGAAGGAGGCAATCAAAGCACGCCTTCAACACACTGAAGAGGCATTCAGGGAACTCAATTGGAATTACAGGCAAGGAGAGAAGGCCATATGCTAGGATCACGAAGAAGAAACTACACTGGGAAGGTGCAGGATAATCCCCACGCCACCAAGCTTTAATAACCCTATGGATGACTCCTGCAGTGGGATTCCCCCCGGGGATGCCCCAGAACACAGACATTTTAGAAACACAATTGAAAACATACTTAAAGAACTACACAATCATAAAAGAAACAAAATTTTAAAGCAAATAAGAAAGTAGAATGAGGGACCCGAGAGGAAGAAGAATGACAAACCTCCGAAGGAAGTCGAACCACTGAAAAGATCCCAGATGAAAAAGAAAAATAAATAAAAAAAAAAAAAAAAAAAAAAAAAAAAAAAAAAAAAAAAAAAAAAAAAAAAACAAAAAACAGGAAAATAGAAAACACTAAATGAAGAAATCAGAAGAGGAAAATGAAAAAAGGGAAATCAAAAACTCATCCATTTCAAGAGGAAAGGAATGAAAAAAAAAAAAAAAACGCCTCAGGAAGCCAGAATGGAGGAAAGCAGAGAATAGAATATCAGACCTGAAGGACAACACAGAACAACTAAAAACCTCAAGGAAAAGATTATGAAAAATTTAAACATAAACAAAAGTGGAACAACACCAGGGAGCTGTGGGGGGCCACTATGAAAAGATCACAACTCTTCCGCATTCATAGGAATAGAGGAAGGGAGAAGAATCCCAGGATAAAAAGTATTGACCAGATCTTCAAACAAGAAATAAATAGATGAAAACTTCCCAAACTAAAAAACGGAACAAATCAAAACCAATACCAAGAAGCACATAGGAACTCCAAACAGACAAGATCAGAAAAGAACAGAAAAAAAAGAAATTCTCCACGCAACATCATCATGTTAAAATGCTGGACACCCAACACAAAGAGAAAATTCTTAAAGCGACAAGAGGAAAAACAACAAGTGGGACCTTAATAAAGGGGACACCTATCAGAATAAACAATGGACTTCTCACAGCAAAAACAGAAGGCAAGAGAAAACCTGGAGCAAAGCATTCCCAGGTGTGAGGGACAATGGATGCCAGCCCAGGTTACTATACCAGGCAAAAAGGTCGATTATAGTGGAAAGAGGAGAGAGCAAACTCTTCCATGACATAAAAAACATGAAAGAATACATGTCCGGGAGGAAGAAAACCAACCTTCAGAGAATACTTGCAGCAATCCAAAGAACAGAAGAACGGAGCAACCAACCCCAGGCAACTAGAAGGAAAAATCAATAAAAACATAAAAAAAAAAAAAAAAAAAAAAAAAAAAAAAAAAAAAAAAAAAAAAAAAAAAAAAAAAAGAAAAAGGAAAAGCAACACAAAAACTATCAGTCCATAACCTTAAATATTAATGGACTACATCCCCCAATCAAAAGGGGGACCCATAGACTGGGGAGAACTGGCTTAGGAAACACAGAATCCCATCTATTTATGCCTTGTCTGCAAGAAACACATCTTACCTTTCAAGGACAGGCACCACCTAAAGTGAAGGGATGGAAAAAAATATTCACGCAACCATGGTACCAAAAGAAAAAGCAGGTGTCGCTATTTTACTATCGGTAATTTAAAAATAAAATAGACTTCAAAAAGTAAAAGAAATAGAAGAGAACAAAAAAGTAGGCATTTACATTTTCATCAAAGGAACAATATCACCAAGAAGATTTCACAATTATGAATATTATAATGCCCCACATTCTGGTGCACAAAACTTTTATAAAGACAATTTCTCAGGACCACAAGTCACAGGACTAACCCCAGGCACACTCATAGTGGGAGATTTCAATACCCCAGAGTCCTTTGGGGATTAAGGTCAACAGGGGACAAAAAAATAAAACAAGCGAAATCTGCAATCTGAAAATACGATGTATGATACACCAAATGGACTCATAGACCTCTTTCACGAAAAAACATTCCATCCTAATACCAGAGAATCACTTTCTACTCAGCACCCCACGGAAAACCATTCTCCAAAATGAACCACATCCTGGGACACAGAAGAAACCTCTACAAATACAAAAAAAGATTGACATCATTTCATGCATCCTGTCAGACCACAGTGCAATATGAAAGGCTCAACATCAACACCAGGCCAAGCCCTCCTGCCTACAAAGAACACTTGGCGGGACTAAACAAACCACACTCTTGGAATAATGAATGGGTCAAGGAAGAGATAAAGAAAGAAAGAAATTCTAAAAAACAATTCCTGAAACTGAAGGACAATGACAATTTACAAAAACACAACAAAACTTATGGGATCTTCTTTTAAAAGCAGTCCCTAAGAGGGAAATTTATCTAGCCCTGGGTGCCTACATAGAAAAACAGAAAAAAGAGGCAGCAAGTGAATGGAACTAACACTACGTAAAAGCATTTTAGAGGCAACAACAGATGAAACCCTAAACGCAACAGACAGTGAAGAAATAACCAAAAAATCAGAGCAGAAAGAAAATCATAGAAACTCAGAAAAACAAAGGAAAAACAATACAAAAAAATCACTGATAAGCCAAAAGGTGGTTCTTTGAAAGAATATAAACAAGGGATTAGACAGGGGACCTCTAGCCCCGTTAACAAAACAGAAAGAAGGAACACTCCAAATATATCAATCTGTGCTGAAAATGGAAATACACAAACGGACAAGGAGAAAAGATTCAAAGACAAAAATTATTTATGGTGAATATTACCAGAAACACCTATATTCTACCAAGTTTGAAAATCTAGAAGAAATGGGCATGAATATCTGAAATCTTGGGAATCACCAAAAGCTCAACCAAGAAGAAAATGACAGCTTAAACAGACACAAAACAGTTGAGGAAATTGAAGATATAAAAAAAAAAAAAAAAAAAAAAAGCCCTCCCAACTAAAAAAAAGCCAAGGCCGTACGGTTTTTTCACAAGCAGAATTCTATTAAAACATTTCAAAAAGACAAACAACATATTTTCTGAAACTGTTTAAAGAAGTCTTACAATCAGAGGGAACTCTCCCAAATCCCTTCTATAAATCCAGCATCACTCTATGACCCAAACAAGGCAAAAGATAGATCAAAAAGATACAACTAAAGAGGGGAATTATAGACCCATCTACCCAATGAACACAGATGCCAAAATTCTTAAAACAGACTACTGGCAAAATCGCCCATAACAGACCCAAATCAAGGAAGGATCATCCATCAGGACCAAGTTGGATTTCATACCAGAGATTCAGGGAAGGATCAACATACGAAATAAGTAAACATCATCTAACACATAAACGGAATCAAGACAAAAAAACCCACACAAATTCGCAATGATGTGAAAAAACGCCTTTTGACAAAATTACAGCATTCCCTTCATGCGTAAAGTCCTAGAAGGAATGGATTGGAGGGATCATTCTCAAATGTGAAAATAATTGAAAGNCCTAGCACTTGGGAGGCAGAGGCAGGCGGATCTTTGTGAGTTCAAGGCCAGCCTGGTCTACAGAGTGAGTTCCAGGACAGCTGGGACTACAGGGAGACCCTGTCTCAAAAAAAAAAAAAATGGCATCATACAATATGTCTTTTGCATCTAATATTCTCAGTATTTGGGGAAGAGTCATCCCTTATTTACCATGGGCTAGTACTTAATTTCTTTTTTTTTTTGGTCTTTTTCGACATAGGGTCTCCCTGTAGCCCCAGCTGTCCTGGAACTCACTCTGTAGACCAGGCTGGCCTTGAACTCACAAAGATCTGCCTGCCTCTGCCTCCCGAGTGCTAGGATTAAAGGCATGCGCCACCAGGCCCGGCACTTTTTTTTTTTTTTGTCTAAAGTCTTCTGTTTTTTAAACTGTTTTTTGGTCCTGGGGACCAAATCCAAGGCCCAGTACATGCTAAGCCAGCACACTACCACAGAGCTGCCTTCCCAGGCCTCAGCATAAGTATTAGTAAGAACCCTAACTTCCTATAAGATAAAACATTTTCCAAATGTCACTTTAAATATTCAGTTATGGGGCTGAAGCAATGGAACAGTGGTTAAGAGCACTGGTGGCTCTTGCGGAGGACCCAGTTTCAGTTCTCAGCACCCACATAGCAACTAACAACCACCTATTAACTCCAGTTCGAGGGAATTTGATACCTCTTCTGGCTTCTAGGGGGTTGTGCACAACTGGTGCACTTGAATACATGCAGGCAAAACACTCAAATATATAAAATAAAAATAAAAATTTTAAAACATTCAGTTAATTCTGTTGCAAGGTAAACTGTATCCTCCAAAATTAACCAGATATGGTCTATCATGACTATAATCTCTGCACTTGGGAGGCTGAGGCAGGAGCATATCGGCAAACCTGAGGCCAGCCCTGACTGCATACTAAATTTCAGGCTACCCTAGGTTACAGAGTGAGACCCTATGTCACAAAAAAAGTTGTGGTGAAGGGAACTGGAGAAATGGCTCAGAAGTTAAGAACACTGGCTGTTCTTGCAAAGAGCCCAAATTCAGCTTCCAGCACCCACATGGCAGCTCACAAACTTCTGTAACTCCAGTTCCAGGGGATTCGATGCTCTCTCTTTTAAAAATTAAAGAGTTAATATACTGCAACCGATTTTGTGAATATGATTTGCTTTCTCTCTCTCTCTGTCTCTCCTCTCAGCATTCTACTGCATTTGGGATATGTTCACATAAAGAAAGCACTTTATGGGGCTGGAGAGATAGCCTAGCGGTTAAGAGTGCCGACTGCAAAATTGCAGAGGACCCAGGTTTGATTCCCAGCACCCACATGGGGACTGAGAACCGTCTTTAATTCCAGTTCCAGGGGAATCCGAAGCCCTCTTCTGACCTCTGCGGCATTGCATGACATGGGTGCACAAACCTACATGCAGACAGTACACTCATACACATACAAAAAAAAAAAAGAAAGCACTTTACCTCTTCTCTTTTAGCATACTCAAACTGCCAGTTTCCCTGCTCTTGTGCTTTGGGACTGGCATAAAATAAAGAGTACCTGACTACAAGTCCTGTGATCTGTTGGTCTGGTTTCTGTACTGGCTAAGTGAGGCACAGGCAGGCATACACAGCATGCAGCTACGCTGCACAAAGTGATATTTCATCCTGGACAATATGGAGCAGGATTGGTGAGATTTCATCAGAACGAGACAGAACGAGACACAACTTAAAAATCATCAGTTGTGGGGCTGGAGAGATGGCCTAGCAATTAAGAGCGCCGACTGCTCTTGCAGAGGACCCCAGTTTGATATCCAGCACCCACATGGCGGCTGAGAACCGTCTGTAACTCCAGTTCCAGGAGAACTCCAGTTCCAGGGAATCTGAAACCCTCTTCTTCCTTTTTTTTTTTTTTTTTTTTTGTCTTTTCGAGACAGGGTCTCCCTGTAGTCCCAGCTGTCCTGGAACTCACTCTGTAGACCAGGCTGGCCTTGAACTCACAAAGATCCACCTGCCTCTGCCTCCCAAGTGCTAGGATTAAAGGCGTGTACCACCACGCCCAGCAATTGTTTGTTTCTAGAATTGTCCATTTAATATTTTTAGTTCACGTACTACTACAAGTAACTTAAAACAGCAGAAAATAAAACCATGGGGAGGACACACAACTGTTATTTGGAAACACGACCTTTACAGAGGTAATCAAGTTAAGGCAAAGTCATTCTAGATTAGACTGAGACCCAATGAAATCACTAATGATGCCAGGAAATCTGGACAGAGAGATGGTGGGGGGTATAGCACGTGACAGTGGAGGGAGAATCTGCAGAGCTACTGCCAGACCAGGGAGCAGTAGGTGTGGCAGCAAGCCTAGCAACTAGGGAAGGAAAAAGGTCCCTCATGAATCCAAAGAACTATCAGTAGTGGTGGTGCATACCTTTAATCCCAGCACTCAGGAGGCAGAGGCAGGTGGATCTCTGTGAGTTCAAGGCCAAGGCCAGCCTGGTCTACATAGTGAGTTCCACAGCATCTGGGGCTACAGGGAGACCCTGTCTCAAAGAGACAAAAAAAAGAATCCAGAAAACCCCCTGCTGCCACCTTGACTTCGGCCTCCCTACCTCCACAACTGGGGCAGACACTGCTGCATTCATTCTGCTACCAGCTCCCTGCGCCCTGTTAGGGCTGCCCCACTAATAACAAACTCTTTCAGAGGCTTGAGGGCATTTTCAAAACGAAATGAAGATCAGACTGGAGAGTACTGAATACCTCATTCTTCAAATCAGTTAATATTAACTTGCTGGGTGCCTCAGGCTTGATTTACAGACTCCACTTTCATGAGTAATTGTAACTAGAAGCCATAAATACATGTGTGTACACATGTCATCTACCATCCTCAGATTATGCTAATAAAGAAATCTCGAGCCAGGTGTGGTGGTGCACGCCTTTAATCCCAGCACTCGGGAGTCAGAGGCAAGCAGATCTTTGTGAGTTCAAGGCCAGCCTGGTGTACCACGCCAAGCAATTGTTTGTTTCTTAGAAATTGGGCCATTTTAATAATTTTTAGTTCACGTACTACTACAAGTAACTTAAAACAGCAGAAAATAAAAACCCCCATGGGGAGGAACACCACAAACTGTTATTTGGAAACACGACCTTTACAGAGGTAATCAAGTAAGCCAAAGTCATTCTAGATTGACTGAGACCCAATGAAATCATAAATGATGCCAGGAAATCTGGAAAGAGAGATGGTGGGGGGTATAGCACGTGACAGTGGAGGGAGAATCTGCAGAGCTACTGCCAGACCAGGGAGCAGTAGGTGTGGCAGCAAGCCTAGCAACTAGGGAAGGAAAAAGGTCCCTCATGAACCAAAGAAACTATCAGTCGTGGTGTGGTGGTTCATGCCTTTGAATCCCAGCCAATCAGGGAGGGCCAGGTGCAGGTGGATCTCTGTGATTCAAAGGCCAAGGCCAGCCTGTCTACATAGTGAGTTTCCACAGCATCGGGGGCTACAGGGAGACCCTGTCTCAAAGAGACAAAAAAAAAGAAAGTGTACCAGAAAAAACCACCCTGCTGCCACCTTGACTTCGGCCTCCCTACCTCCACAACTGGGGCAGACACTGCTGCATTCATTCTGCTACCAGCTCCCTGCGCCCTGTTAGGGCTGCCCCACTAATAACAAACTCTTTCAGAGGCTTGAGGGCATTTTCAAAACGAAATGAAGATCAGACTGGAGAGTACTGAATACCTCATTCTTCAAATCAGTTAATATTAACTTGCTGGGTGCCTCAGGCTTGATTTACAGACTCCACTTTCATGAGTAATTGTAACTAGAAAGCCATAAATACACTGTGTGTACACATGTCATCTACCATCCTCAGACTTATGCTAATAAAGAATTTTGCGAGCCAGGTGTCTGTTGGTGCACGGCCTTTAATCCCAGCAACTCGGGAGTCAGAGAGGCAAGCAAATTCTTTGTGAGTTCAAGGCCCGCCTGGTGTCTAGAGCAAGTTCCAGGACGTCTGGGCTACCAAGGGACGCTGTCTAGAAAAGAAAAATAAAAAAAAAAAAAAACAAAGAAAGAAATCTCAGTCTAAAAACAGAGGAAAAGTTGGACAATGGAACTACCCATGTAGGGACCTTCAAATTTCATGAACAATCTATGACCCCTTGAACTTGTTTTTAAATCCAAAAAATTACAAAGATATATAATTATATATAATTATATATATAGATATATGATATATACATTATATTTTAGAGAGANGCCCCTCTCCCTGTAGCCCCAGCTGGCCTAGAACTCCTTAGGCAGACCAGTCTGGCCTTGAACTCAACAGAGATCTGTCTGCCTCTGCCTCTTGAGTATTGGGATTAAAGGCACCCAGCACAAATATATTTAAATCTCAGTCCTGGGAAGTAGACTGTACACAGCCTTCCAGGGGAGAACAAGCATCTCAGATGTTCTGACAGCACTCCACCTTTAGCTTCTTTTCAGCTACTGGTGGAACATGAACAGGACCAGACTTTTGCTTGGAGACATGTCTTTTCACATCTGTCTATCTGACATTTGCTTCTGAGAAACAATGTGGTATGTCTGTTAGAATTGTCTGAAAAGTGGCTACTATGTTTGTTGAGTCTAGAGCAAATATCTTAATAAATGGCAAAGGATTCTTCTCTACAAAAGCTCTTGTCTCACCTGTAGGAACTGTCCTGAGGCAATGCAAGCACACGGCATGATGGCAATGCTACTAACAGCATGGTCTCAGTTCTTCCAGTCAGCACTATCTTGTGTGAGATATTCAGCAATCTCATGAAACAATAAGGCACCTCAGCTCGGTATCAGTCTTGCCAAACCATGTCCAATATCTGTGTCTTATTTGTTTTCCATCAACCTGGATGCTTCTGGTTGCAAACACTACTCTAATGATAAGCAAGCTTTCCAGATTAAACTCATTCTGAGTAAATCCTTCCAACACCAGATTCTCAGTAAGAACAACTTCGAAAGGCTAATTGTACTTGTCACTAGTGCTTACTGAGCAAGCCAGAAACAAAGGGGAGGGAGCAGCAGTGGTATCAGTGGGATTAGGGGGTTCAGATCAACTACGTAACATTTATAAATTATTTATTATTTTTGTATGTGTATGAATGTAATGTCTGTATATAGGTTTGTGCACCCGTGTGGTGCAATGCCGCGGAGGTCAGAAGAGGGTCTCGGATTCCCCTGGAACTGGAGTTCTCCTGGAATTGGAGTTACAGATGGTTCTCAGCCGCCATGTGGGTGCTGGGGATCGAACCTGGGTCCTCTGCAAGAGCAGTCGGTGCTCTTAACCTCTAGGCTATCTCTCCAGCCCCTCAACTATGTAATATTTAAAAAGAAACTGTGGCCCAGGCCTTTAATCCCAGCATTCCCCACCCCCATAAACCCAAACCCTCAGCACTAGATTTGCAGGGGGGACCACAACCACACCCATAACCACACCCAGCTTTTCGCAAAGGTTTGGAACTCAGGTTCACATGCTTGACAGCAAGCATTCCTACCGACTAACCCATCTCCCCAGCCCTGGACTCTGTAACTTAATGTCCAAAGACCTCCAGGGAAGTTCTGCTGTTTTAAGATGGTTGATTCAGAGTCTGGTGTGGTGGCACATGCCTTTAATCCCAGCAGAGGCAGGTGGATCTCTGTGAATTCAAGGCCAGCCTGGTCTACATATTTACATAGCAAGTTCCAGGCCATCTGGGGCTAAAGGAAGACACTGTCTCAAAAAAAAAAAAAAAAAAAAAAAAAAAAAAAAAAAAAAAAAAAAAAAAAAAAAGTTGATTCAAAAACAAGGTATGTTCCAAGATTCCTCCTTCACTCCTTTTAAGTAAGCGAAGAACTTAAATGGATACTGGAAGTCTTCTTGGTTAATACATAAAAAAATCTGATGCTCCATGTTAGAACCCAAAACATTCTACCTCCTAGGTCAACACAATACTTGGACAGACCTGTACACTCTTTTTACATCCACTCTTCCATCTTTATACCCTTGAGGGTAGATGCTGCCACCTGCATTTTACAGGTAAGAACTGACATTAAGAGAGGGAAGAAAGTGATCCATTCATTAACTGAATCAATACTAAGGAACTCAGGGTCAGACGCATAGCAGCCAACACAACTCAAATTTTCTGGCCAGTGCTTCCTTCACTAAACACCAGACATTTTGGAAACATGACTTCTCAGAACCTAGACTACTCACAATTGCCAGAGAGACAGAGACAGACAGACAGACAGACAGACACAGAGGGACAGAGAGGGAGGAAGAAGGAGAGGGGGAGGGGGAGGGAGAGAGAGAGAGAGAGAGAGAGAGAGAGAGAGAGAGAGAGACCCACCCACTGACCTGGTATATAAACCAGGTTGGTCTCTAACTCATAATGCCTGTCGTCTTCCTCTGGCTTCTGCGCACATGTTTATAGATCCACACACACCCTATATACCCACGCATCTCTCTCTCTCTCTCTCTCTCTCTCTCTCACACACACACACACACAAACTAAAAAAATGAATGGCTTCGAAAAGACCAAAAAAAAAAAAAAAAAAAACAAAAAAAACCAAAAATGAATGGCAGGTCTTAATGTTACGACTGTAAAAGCACATGCTTCCTCTTGCAATGACGCTGAGTTCACTTTGCAGCACCCACCTGTGCAGTGCTGTCGTAGCCAAATGAAAACTACCAGCTCTAAGGATCCATACGCTCCTCTGTCTCCGTGGGCACCTGTCACTCACATATACATTAAAACACACATATAGCCGGGCGTCGTGGTGGTGGTGCATGCCGTTATCCTAGCAATTGGGGAGGCAGAGGGAGGCGGTATCTTTTGTGAGTTCAAGCCAAGCCTGGTATACCAGGAGTGAGTTCCAGGGACAGCTGGGGACTACAGGGAGACCCTGTCTCGAAAAGACCAAAAATAAAAAAATAAAAAAAAATAATAAAAAACACACAGATAGATACACATATACATAATCGAAAATAGCTGGGTCTGGTGGCACACTCCTGTAATCCCAGCACTTAGGAAGCCGAGTCAGGCAGATCTCTATAAATTCAAGGCCAGCCAGGTCTATATAGTGAGTTCCAGGGCTGCTGGGGCTACAGGGAGACCCTGTCTCAAAACAAAACAAATAAACAATCAAAAATAAAATAAAATACGGCTAGAGAGATGGCTCAACAGTTAAGAGCACTAACTGCTCTTCAGACTGATCAATTTTTCCACCCACCCAATGCAGGTCAATAGCTTAACTCCAGTTGAGGGGAATCCAAAGCCCTCTTTTGACCTCTGAGGCAATGCTTATACAGATGTACTCTACACCTACTGAGGCAATACAAAAAAAAATATAAAAAAAAATAAAAAAAAAAAATTTAAAAAAAGACAAAAAGCTGGGCATGGTGGTACATGCCTTTAATCCTATGATTAAAGACAGAGGTAGAAAGACCATCTCAAAAAGACTAAATAAATATAAAAATAAAAAAATAAATGGAAGGGTAAAGAGAACCTATAAGCAGGATAGCCTGTTGATTGGAAGTATAACAGGCTATTGGGGTTTGGAGAGATAGCCTAGCGGTTAAGAGCGCCAACTGCTCTTGCAGAGGACCTGGGTTCAATCCCAGCACCCAGATGGGGTCTAAGACAACCATATGTAACTCCAATTCCAGGAGAACTCCAGGTTCCAGAGGGAATCCGAGACCCTCTTCTGACCTCCGAGGCATTGCACAACACGGGTGCACAAACCACACATGAAAGTACACTCATACACCAAACAAAAAAAAACAAAAAAAAAAAAAAAAAAAAAAAAAAAGAATATTGAAAAAGAAAGTATAAGCAGGATTTCTGCTGGCTGGCTTTAAAGACAGAAGATTGGCTGCAATGAGGCTATCTACTTTCTTAAAAGACAAAAAAAAAAAAAAAAAGTTAAGCAGAACGGAATCTTCTGTGTAGCTGGATGTCCTGGAACTCACTTTGTAGACCAGGTGGCTCCCGCCTGCTGCTGCCACAAGGCGCTAGGATAAGGTAGGCGCCACCATGCCCACTTCCCCCCACTTTCTTTGACTATAAATTTAAAACAATATTTACATTTTATATTTTATTAGGAGTTGATTTATTTTTAATTCCTCATTACCATTACCAATTTTTTTTTACAAATTGCTCTTTATTTTGTAACCAGAGCACTTTTTATCTCTTGCTCTTCCTCTTCTTCACAGCCTTTCTCTCTCTCTTTAATTATTTTTATTTATTATTTTTTTATGTATGAGTGTATTGTCTGCATGTAGGTTGGTGCACCCGTGTCATGCAGTGCCGCGGAGGTCAGAAGAGGGTATTGGATTCCCCTGGGACTGGAGTTAAAGACAGTTCTTAGCTGCCATGTAGGTGCTGGGAATCGAACCTGGGTCCTCTGCAAGAGCAGTCAGTGCTCTTAACCGCTGAGCCATCTCTCCAGCCCCTTTTGTTTGTTTTTGTGACCCATTCTCACTATGTAGCCCTGCCTGGCCTGGAACTCACTGTGTAGACCAGGCTGGTATTGAACACAGAGATATCCCTGCCTCTGCCTCCCACTTCCGTATTAATTACTTTTTGCTGCTTTGGTAAAATACCATGACCAGCCGGGCATGGTGGTGCACGCCTTTAATCTTAGCACTTGGGAGGCAGAGGCAGGAGGATCTTTGTGAGTTCAAGGCCAGCCTGGTCTACAGAGTGAGTTCCAGGACAGTATAGGGTGGCCCTGTCTCAAAACCACCCCCCCCCCAAAAAAAAAAAACCATGACCAAGGCAACTTATAGAAAAAGAGCTGCGCGATCCTCCCAGCCGGTATTAAAGGCACGCTTGTGTGACTCTTTGAGATTTGAGATCTCTTGAACCCAGCGGCAGGTGCCGGGGAGCGGGCTTGAAGAGCCCCCCCCCCCCCCCCCCCCCGCCAACTGAGATTACGAAGAAGGCATTTGAAGGAGCAAGCAAAGCACGCCTTCAACACACTGAAGAGGCTATCGGACTCACTTGGAAATACAGGAAGGAGAAGCCCATTGCTAGGATCACGAAGAAGAAAGACTACACTGGAAAGGTGCGGATAATCCCACGCCATAGCTTTACTAACCCTATGGTGACTCCTGCAGTGGGATCCCCCCGGGGATCCCCAGGCACAGATATCAGAAAACACAATTGGGAACATACTTAAAGAACTACAAATCATAAAGAACAAATTAAAGACTAAGAATAAGAAAAAGAGAATGAGGAACCGAGAGGACGAGGAGAATGACAAACCTCCGGAAGGAGTAGAACACTGAAAAAGATACATGCTGAAAAAAGAAAAAAACCAACCAGCAAACAAAAGAGCTACAAAAAGAGATCGAGAAGCTACAAAAAAGAAATAAAAACACTAAAGAAATCAGAAGAGGAAATGAAAAGGGAAATCAAACACTTATCCATTCAAGAGGAAAGGAATGAAAAAAAACGCCTCAGAAGCCGAATGGAGGAAGCAGAAAAAAAAAAAAAAAAAAAAAAAACACAGAACAACTAAAAACCTCAAGGAAAGATTATGAAAAATTTAAACATACACAAAAATGGAACAACCAGGAGCTGTGGGACACTATGAAAAGATCAAAACCTCCGCATCATAGAATAGAGGAAGGAGAAGAATCCCAGAGAAAGGTATTGACCAGATCTTCAACAGATAATAGATGAAAAACTTCCCCAAACTAAAAACGGACAAATCAAATACCAATACAAGAAGCACATAGAACTCCAAACAGACAAGATCAGAAAAGAAATTCTCCCCGCCACATCATATTTAAAATGCTGGACACCCAAAACAAAGAAAAAATTCCTAAAGCGACAAGAGAAAAACAACAAGTGACCTATAAGGGGAAACCTATCAGAATAAACAACGGACTTCTCACAGCAAACGATGAAGGCAAGAGAAAACCTGAGCAAGCATTCCCAGTGTTGAGGGACAATGGATGCCAGCCCAGGTTATATACCAGCAAAAAAATGTCAATCTGTGGAAGGAGAGGAGAGAGGAAAATCTTCCATGACATAAACAACTTGAAAGAATACATGTCCGGGAAAACCAACCTTCAGAGAAACTTGAAACAATCCAAAGAACAGAGAAAGGAGCAACCAACCCCAGGCAACTAGAAGGAGAAAAAAAAAAAAAAAAAAAAAAAAAAAACTGCAGAAGTAGAAACCTAATCAAAACCGCAGAGGATAATAAGGAAAAGGGAAGCAACACAAACCTATCAGTCATAACCTTAAATATTAATGGACTAACTTCCCCAATC
Source organism: Rhizomys pruinosus (assembly GCA_009823505.1). Classification (NCBI taxonomy): domain Eukaryota; kingdom Metazoa; phylum Chordata; class Mammalia; order Rodentia; family Spalacidae; genus Rhizomys; species Rhizomys pruinosus. The sequence continues at coordinate 2,149,675 of VZQC01011742.1, read as the reverse complement.
AAAAGAACATAGACTGGGAGACTGGATTAGGAAACAGATCCATCGATATGCTGTCTGCAAGAAAACATCATACCTTCAAGGACCGGCACCACCTTAAAGTGAAGGATGGAAAAAAATATTCAAGCAAATGGTACCAAAAAGAAAGCAGGTGTTGCTATTTTAATATCGGATTTTAAAAAGACTTCAAGTAAAAGAAATCAGAAGAGACAAAAGTGCCATTACATTTTCATCAAAGGAACAAATCACCAAAAGATTTCACAATTATGAATATATTGCCCCAAATTCTGGTGCACCAAAACTTTATAAAGACAATTCTCAGGACCACAAGTCACAGGACTAACCCCAGCACACTCATAGTGGGAATTTCAATACCACTGAGCCTTTGGGATGGTCAACAGGCACAAAAAATAAACAGAGAGCACATCTGAAAACTGAACGATATGATACACCAAATGGACCTCATAGACCTCTACCGAAACATTCCACCTAATACCAGAGAATACACTTTCTACTCAGCACCCCACGGCACATTCTCCAAAATGACACCACATCTGGGACACAGAAGAAACCTCTACAATACAAAAAGATTGAAATAATTCATGATCCTGTCAGACCACAGTGCAATAAAGCTCAACATCAACACCAGGACAAGCCCTCCTGCCTACAAGAACACATGGCAGACTAAACAAACACACTCTTGATAATGATGGGTCAAGGAAGAGATAAAGAAAGAAATAAAAACATTTAAAAAACGAACTGAAATGACAATGACAATACAACACAACAAAACTTATGGGATACTTTAAAAGCAGTCCTAAGAGGAAATTTATATAGCCCTGGGTGCCTACATTAGAAAAACAGAAAAGCACAAGTGAATGATCTTCACTCTACAGCTAAAAGCACTGAGAGGAACAACCAGATGAACCCTAAACGCAAACAGACAGGGAAGAAATACCAAAAATCAGAGCAGAAATCAATGAAATAGAAACAAGAAAACAAAAAAAAAAAAAAAAAAAAAAAAAAAAAAAAAAAAAAAAATAAACAAGATAGACAGCCTCTACCCCAGTTAGTTAACAAAAAGAAAGAAGGAACACTCCAAATCAATACAATCTGTGATGAAAAGGGAAATATCACAACGGACAGGGAAAAGATCAAGAAAATTTATGGGAATATTACAAGAAACCCTATACTTCTACCAAGTTTGAATCTAGGAGAAATGGCATGAATATCTGAAATCTTGGGAATCACCAAAGCTTGGCCAAGAGAGAGACAAGCTTAAACAGACCCATAACTATGAGAAAAATTAGAGGATGTAATAAGAACCTCCCAACAAAAAAAGCCCAGGCCAGACGGTTTTCACAGCAGGAATTCTAAAAACATTTGCAAAAGACCTACAACCATTATTTCTGGAACTGTTTGAGAAGTATACAATCAGAGGGAACTTCCCCAAATTCCTTCTATGAAGCCAACATCACTCTATTCCAAAACCAGGAAAAGATACAACCACAAAAGGAGAATTATAGACCCATCTCCCTCATGAACACAGATGCCAAAATTTTAAAAAACGAATATGGCAAATCGCATTACAGACCCACATCAAGAAGAAGATCATCCATCATGACCAAGTTTGATTCATACCAGAGATCAGGGATGGATTCAACATACGAAATCAATAAAAACATCCAGCACACATAACATGGTAAAATCAAAGACAAAAACCACACCATCATCGCAATTGATGCTGAAAAAAGCCTTTACAAAATACAGACATCCCTTCCTGCTTAAAGTCCTGAGAGGGATTGGATTGGAGGGTCATTCTCAATGTAATTAAAGCCTTATACAGGAAACCCACAGCCAATATCATCCTAAATGGGGAAATGGACGGAAACATTCCCTTTAAAGTAGGAACTCGGAAGGCTTGCCCCTATCACCACTCCTCTTCATATATTTATGCTTGAAACATTCTAGAGCAATAAGGCAAGAAAAAAACGGATATTAAAGGAGTAACTAATTGGAAAAGGGGAAGTCCAACTATCCCCTATTTGCTGATGATATGATTGTTTAATTAAGGGATGTAAAAACTCCACCAGAAAACTCCTAGAAACGATACAGCTTCAGCAAAAGTGGCGGATACAAAATTAACCTTAGAAAAATCAATGGCTTTCTTTACACCAAGAGCACAAATGAAGAAAGAATACAAATTAGAAGATAGAACCTTCCACTCACAATAGCCGCACAAAATCAATAATACCTAGGAATAACCTAACCAAAGACACAAGACTCTACAACAGAAAATTTAAACCCTTAAAGAAAGGAAATTGAAGAACCTCAGAAGGGAAAAAACCTCCCACTGCTCATGGATGTTGAGAGAATTAACATGTGTAAAAATGTCCATTTTACCAAACCCTGTAAGATTTAATGCAATCCCAATCAAAATCCCCAAGAGTTTCTCTTCACAGAGGCTTGGAACAAAAGTTCTTAAATTCATTTGGAGAAACAAAACCCCGAATACCATACTATCAATCTGAGTGAAAAGATGCTACACAGGAGGGATCTCCATACCAAGATTTTGACTATACTACGGGCTATAGTCATCTAAAAACAGCCTGGTATCTGGCACAAAAACAGACCTGTTGACCAAGTAACAAAAACCGAAGATCCAAATCCTGAAGCACATATAATTCAGCCCATCTCATATTTGCAATGGGGGCAAGAAGAACAAATGAGACACAATGAGCAACAAGCATCTTCGCAAGTGGTGTTGGACTAAAATTCTGGCTCAACCATTTGGAGAAGAATGAATAAACACTACTCTACCTCTTCGCCTCTCGCCCTGTACAAAGTCAACTCCAGGATGGATTAAAAGCTCAACGTGAAAACCCCAAAACTTGAAGGTGATAGAAGAAAAAGTTTGGCAGCAGACTACAAGATGATAGTGCGTTAGGAAAGTACTTCCGAAACACAGACAGCATCTGCACATAGTTAATTAAGGGTCAACATTGACAAATGACCTCATCAAACTCAAATCTCTGTACATCAAAAGAAAATAAGGAAGTGAAGAAAATCCTACAGAGTGGAGGAAACCCTTCACTAGGCAGATACCATCTGACAAAAAGCATTGATTTCCAGAATATATAAATACTAAAAAACAAGAAAAAAAGAAACAAACACCCGCTCAATAGATGGAGCAAAGAACTGAACAGAGATCTTCACACACAGCTGAGGAATTACGAGATGTCTGGAGAGAAACACCTCAAGTACTTTGTTGCCTCAACATCACTAATCAATATAAGGAAATGCAATTCAAAACCACTTTAAGATATCATCTCGTACTCCAGTAAGACTTGGCTAGGACAAGAAAAACAAATGATACCAAGTTGCTGGGGGAGAGGTTTGTGGGGAAAAGGGACAACAACTCATCCATGCTGGTAGTAATGTAAACTCGTACAGCCCACTATGGAAAGCAGTGTGGAGTGGAACACTTGAAAGACTTGGAAGAATGAACTTGCCACCCCGACCAGCTCATACCAACTCTGGGCATGTACCTCAAGACTTACGCCACCAAAGAGATACTGCACGCCATGTTTTATTTCAGCTCTCTGACAATAGCTAAAGCGGCTTGGAACCAATCCTAAATGCCCCTCAACTGGTACGAAATGGATAGAGATAAATGTGGTACATCTACCAATGGGAGTTCTATGGCAGTAGCATAAGTAAAGCAAAGACGACTTCACGAGCTTTGCAGGAAAATGGCCGGAGCTGAGGCTACATTGCGGAGGTGACGTAAACAGTCCCAGAAAAACAAACGACAATGGTGATCTCCTCATCTGTGGATTGCTGTGCCAATTACCTCAGTTTAATCATTTCTTGTGTAGGGCCCCCTGAGCTTCTGTACATAACGCTGTTGGACCATATGCTTTTTGGAAAACAACAACAAAACAGAAAAATCACTGCATCAAGAACTGACTATGAAACGTGAACTTTGCTCAAAACAGTCAACGTCCCCATGGAACTAATTGAGAAAGACTAAGAGTTGAGAAAGCATGTTTGGCAGAAGCACGAGCTCTGACGGAGGGGTGGGGGATAATGAGCGGGGACACGGGTCTAGATTTGTTTAAAATATTAAATAAATACAAAAAAAAAAAAAAAAAAGAAAGAACGTTTAAACTATAAAGACAGAAACGGGTTCTTAGACAAAAAGACGAAAAAAAAAAAAAAAAAAAAAAAAAAAAAAAAGAGAGAGTTTGCTGGGTCTTATGGTTCCAGATGGATAGTCTACAATGGCAGGAGAGGCACAGTAGCAAACAGCCAGAGCACAAACCCAAGCGCTCAAATCTTCAACCAAAAATACACAAACATGAAGGGGAGAAAACTTAGAAGAGGAACAAGGCTATAAATGCTCAGAGCTCCCCTCCAGTGACAAACTTCCTCCAGCAAGGTTATGTCTCCTCAAGGTTCCTTAACCTCCCCAGATAGTGCCACTCCAAATGTACAAAATCATTAACTTTCCATTTAAAAGACAAAGACTGCTGGGCATGGTGGCACATGCCTTTAATCCTAGCACACAGGAGGCAGAGGCAGGCAGATCTCTGTGTGTTCAAGGCCAGCCTGGTCTACAGAGTGAGTTCTAGGACAGCTGGAGCTAAAGGGAAACCCTGTCTCAAAAAGACAAAATAAATAAATAAATAAAAAAGACAGAGACTGATGCTGATCATGGTGGCTCATATCTATGATCCCAGCATTCAAGAGGCAGAGGCAGGCAGATCTCTGAGAGATCAAGGCCAGCCTGGTCTACATAGCAAGTTTTAGGAGAGTTGGGGCTACAGGCAGACCCTGTCGTCAACAACAACAATGACAAAACAACAACAACAAAAAGACACAGACAGGCTGAATGATAATGAAAAGATCTGTTTGCTATCCATGAAAAACTCATCTCTCTGGCAAAAATATATACAGACTAAAAACGAAAGAATGAAAAATAATAGTTAAGGTAAATGAAGGCTATAAGCAAGTGGGACTCAGCTGACAAAGGAGACTTCAAGCCAAAAGTAGAAGGAATAAAGATCACTACAGAGAAATAAAGAAAACAATCAATAAAAAGTTATGACTATATATGCAACAAACACTGACGCACCTAAGTCATAAAACAAACACTACTGAACTTAAGAAACCAATGAGGAACTTTTTTGTTTTTTAATTTATTGAGCGTGTGGGTACACACACGCAAACATGTACTGTGCACATGCATGGCACAGTATGCACATATATAGGGAGAACGAGCTGTAAGAATCATTTCTCGGATGGTGGGCATGACGGCGGACAACTTTAATCCTAGCACTTGGGAGGCAGAGGCAGGCAGATCTCTATGAGTTCAAGGCAAACCTGGTCTACATAGCAAGCTCCAGGCCAGCTGGGACTAAAGGGAGACCCTGTCTCTAAAAAAAAAAAAATAAAAAAAAGAATAATTTCTTGGGCTGGAGAGATGGCTTAGCCGTTAAGAGCACTGACTGCTCTTGCAAAGGACCAGGTTCAACTCCCAGCATATACATGACAGCTAAGAACTGTCTTTAGTGCCGGGCAGGGTGGCACATGCCTTTAATCCCAGCACTCAGGAGGCAGAGGCAGGCAGATCTCTGTGAGTTCAAGGCCTGCCTGGTCTACAGAGTGAGCTCTAGGCCAGCTGGGACTAAAGGGAGACCTTGTCTCAAAAAAAAAAAAAAAATAAAATAAAATAAATAAATAAATAAATAAATATCAGTCATTCATTCCATGATAAAAAGAGTATATGTATTTCTTGGAAAAAAAAATAATTTCTCTCCTTCTTGCATGTGGGTCCCAGAGATTGATCTCAAGTTATCAGACTTTTTATTTTATGAGTTTTTGCCTGCATGTATATAAGTGCGCTAAGTCCATGCAATGTTTACAGAGACCAGAAGACAGTGTCAGAGTCCCTGAAACTGGAGTAACGGATGGCTGTTAGCCACCACATAGGTCTTGGGAACCTACTCTGTGCAAGAATAGCCCCTGCTCTGAATTGCAGAGCCGTCTCTCCAGGCCTAGATCATCAGATTTAAGTGTTTTTAACTGCCAAACCATCTCATCAACCTAAGCTGGTTCTCTGTGAAAATAAGAATTACAAACCTTTATTCCAACCAATCAAAAGAGAGATTAAGATCTAAAATAAAATTAGAGATGTAAAAAAGGGATATTATCATGGATACCAATGACATGCAAAGGATCATTAAGGAATGTTCAGAAAACTTCATTCCAGTAAATCAGAAAATCTAGAAGAAACGGGTAAATATCTAGACACATATTATCTATCAAAACCGAACCAAAAGAATGTAAAAAACTTAAGCAGATCTATGATAAACAAAGAGAGTGAAACAGTAATAACATCTCCCAGTAAAGAAGCCCAAGACTGATCTTTAAAAACCAACACCAGGGCTAGCAAGATGGCTCAGTGGGTAAAGCAACTGCCACAGCCTAACAACCTGAATTGAATCCCTTGAACGCACATAAAGGTGGAAGGAAAAGAACAACTCCACAAAACTGTCCTAACTTCAACCCACATGTCATAGCACCTGTGCACATCCACACACCATAATTTTTTTTAAGGTGGGGTCTTACTATGAAGTAGCCCAGGCTAGCCTAGAACTCATCATGTAGAACCAGGTTAGTCTCAAACTCACATAGTAGATAGGCCTGCTTCTACCTCTCAAGTGCTGGAATTAAATATATAAATGGTCTTTTAAATTTTTTTTTTTTTGGTCTTTTTCGAGACAGGGTCTCCCTGTAGCCCCAGCTATCCTGGAACTCACTCTGTAGACCAGGCTGGCCTTGAACTCACCAAAGATCCACCTGCCTCCGCCTCCTGAATGCTAAGATTAAAGGCGTGCGCCACCACACCCAGCTTGGTCTTTTAAATTTTAAAAAACTAAAACTAAAAATTTTTAAAACTTAGAAAGAAAAAGAATTTTTAAAAACTTGCCGCAGCAAGTTGGAAGGCAAAGGCAGGAGGATCTCTGTGAAACTGAAGTTATGACTATTTAAGGAAGGCTTAAAAATGTTTTTTGCGGGGTTTGAAGAGATAGCCTAGCGGTTAAGAGCACCAACTGCTCTTGCAGAGGACCCGGGTTCAATCCCCAGCACCCACATGGCGGCTGAGACCCGTCTGTAACTCCAATTCCAGGAGAACTCCAGTTCCAGGGGAATCCGAGACCCTCTTCTGACCTCCGCGGCACTGCATGACACGGGTGCACAAACCTACATGTAGACAGTACACTCATACACATACAAAAATAAATAAAATTTAAAACAAAAAACAAACCAAAAAAAAAAACCCCCAAGGTGGACAGGTCTTAAGGAATGACACCCAAGGTGGTCAAGATCTTACACCCAGACAGACACACACAGAAAATATGGAATGTCATTTGCAGGAAAATGGATGGAACTGGAGATCATCATGATACACTAAATAAACCAGACTCAGAAAGACAACCATTCCTTTCTCTCATGTCAAATTTGGGTAAAAAAAAAAAAGATATGAAAGTAGAATGGGACTGTTAAGTAAAAGGACGGGCATCAGGGAGAGAGGAGAGGACAGGTAAAGGGGATGGAACTGATCACAGTGTGTCACGTATGTATGTAATGAAAACGTTACAATGAAACCTGTTGTTCTGTACAATTAATAGATGTGAGTACAAACATTAGAAGATAAAAGGGCCAAATTTGATAGCCTCTATTTTGACATTTACAGAGGCAAACGTTTGAGTATTCAGTTTGTAGATTCCCTTCAAACACATAAACAGCATTTACAGTTTACGGCAGTTGCGCTAGCCCCATAACAGAGTCTGAAGAACTGACCTGACTTTAAGCCTGGCAAATGTCCAAGGGTGGGCTACACAGGATTTGTACTTTCCACTGCATATTTCAGTGTTTGCAAATATTTATTACTTCTTGTGGGACTATTTTTAAAAATGAAGTTTAAAAATATTATGTACTGCTTTTGAAATCAATGAAAAAAATGTCATTTTTCTAATTACATACACTAAAATTATGGTGAAATCAGCAATAATTGTAAAAAATCTTAATGCCTGGATTTGCGTCTTCATCTAATTTTGCTATTTTTATCTTGGAACAAACAAAAGCCAAGATACACATTTATAGAATATCTCACTTTACCTTTTGGCTACTGAAGGTCTTCCATGCTGTCCTAAATAATGCCTGACCAATGAAGACATCCTAAGTCCTAAAAAGACAATTTTTATAATTAAATTAGCATACCATTTTAAAAATATCAGTACCACAGTGAAACTGCTACAAGCAACAGGGTTGCTGCTCGCCCTCACCCCAACCCCATAATAGTCAATTCCAAGCAAACACAACAAAGAACAAGTACAATCCACAATGCCATAAACACTTACTAATACAGCCTTTAATCCCAGCACCAGGGAGGAAGGCAGATGGAGGTCTATGAGTTCCAGGCTAGCCAGGGCTACATAGTAAGACCCTGTCCAAACAAACAAAAATAGGGCTGGAGAGATAGCTGAGCAGTTCAAGGGAATTGACTGCTCTTGCAGAGAACCCTGGTTTAGTTTCCAGCACTGTCCTTAATATCTTCGTCAAACCTCTGTGGGTTTGCATGTACATGGTACACTTACGTACATGCACTCATACACATGAAACTTAAAAAAAAAGGTAAGTATTGGAAAGGGGGTTAAGCTCAGTATCCTTAGCAAAAGGCCCTGAGTTCTATCCCCAGCACAAAAAGCATTGATGAGAACACAGCACTTGGAACCCTCATAAATTACTGGTGGGAATATAAAATGGGATATCTTCAAAAAGTAACTCAGCAGTTTCTTTTTTTTTTTTTTAATTTATTTTTTTGTATGTGTACGAGTGTACTGTCTGCATGCAGGTCTGTGCGCCCGTGTCGTGCAATGCCGCGGAGGTCAGAAGAGGGTCTCGGATTCCCCTGGAACTGGAGTTCTCCTGGAATTGGAGTCTCAGACGGTTCTCGGCCGCCATGTGGGTGCTGGGGATTGAACCCGGGTCCTCTGTAAGAGCGGTAGGTGCTCTTAACCAGTAACCCCCAGCCGGGC
>VZQC01011742.1:2072786-2120999 GCA_009823505.1 Rhizomys pruinosus | reverse complement strand
ACTTTTGTTCCTAAGCTTCTGTCAAAAGGGGGCCAAGCTGGTTAACGTGTGAGTCCCAGGCAAGATAGGATTGATCAGTGAAACCCTGGCACAAAAAAAAAAAAAAAAGAAGAAGAAAAAGAAGAAAAAAGACCCAAAAAAACCCCCAACAAAACCAAAAATAAAAACAACTAGGTGTGATGGAGCATGTTTATAATCCCAGTACTGGGGAGGTGAAGGTTGCCCTAGGCTAACTTCTGGCCTCTACAGGTACATACACACACCTGCAAACAATTTTTCTGCTTTTCACTATCACTTGTCTGTTTACATGAGCAAGCCTAGCTTGTTAAGGATGTCAGGGCCCAGGCTCTGGGCCTAACAGCTCTGCTAACAGGTGTACCACATTTGCCTTATCCATTCTTCACCAGATGGACACTTAGGTCATTCCTATATCTTGGTTACTGTGAACAGTGCTGTAACAAACACGCTAGTGCAGATGTCTGTTTGACATTTTGATTGCATTTCCATCTCATTCTTCCATTTACTTACCTTAGTCAAAAATCAATTGACCATAGGTACAGAGGTTATTTCTGAACTCTCAGTTCTATTCTATTGATCTCTGTCTATAACAAGCTACTATCACAATCTTTTTTCTTTAATTTTATCTTTATGACAGTATCTCATATACATCAGACTTGCTTTGAACTTCCTCTGTGGTTGAGGATGACTGAATTTCTGATACCTCTGCCTCTACATCCCAAGATTGTAAGGATTATAAGCATGTACTACCATGTCCGTGTGGTGCTGAGAATCAAACCCAGGGCTTTGACAAGCTAGACAAGCAGAGCATCACTGTCTTGAGTACTGTTTTTTTTTTTTTATTTATTCAGTTATTTTGTGGGGAGGGTGCTGCATGTGCATGGAGGTCAGAGGACTACTTATAGGAGTTGGTTTTCTCCTACTGTTTAGGTTCTGGGGATTAAACTCAGGTTGTCAGGTTTGGTGGCAAGCAAGCACCTTGTTGAACCATCTCAACAGCATTTGACATATATTTTTTTAATATAGAATGCTTCACCAATTTTTGTGTTATTCTTTTTTTTTTTTTTTTGAGACAGGGTTTCCCTGTAGCCCCAAGCTGTCCTGGAACCCACTATGTAGACCAGGCCGGCCTTGAACTCACAAACATCCAGCTGCCTCTGCCTCCCTAGTGCTGGGATTAAAGGCATGCACTACCACACCCAGCCGTGTGTTCTTGTGAAGGGGCTACAATAGCCTTCACTGTATCATTCCACAGTGTTTGTGCTGTTGAAGAAGCACTGATTACTATATCTTATACCTAAAATTTAAATCAGAAAGTGAGAGTCCTTTAACTTTGTTTTCCCTTTCCAAAGTTATCCTGGCACTTTGGGTCTCTTGCGTTTCTACATAAATTTTAGGATCAGCTTGTCAATTTCTGCAGAAAATTCCAGCTGAGATTTTTGTTGTGGATTGTAATCACTCTGTAGATCATTTTGGGAAAAATGGCTGTCTTAATAATATTAATTTCCAGTTTATTAACATGAGTTGTCTGTCCATTTATTTAGGTTTTCATTAACTACTTTCAATATTTCAGGGTGCTGAGAGGGTGGCTCAACTGATAAGAGCCTTGCTTGACATTAATGAAGTGTCAGGTTCAATTGCCAGCAGCTTCTAAACTGTTCAAGGTGGTGCACAGCTGCAATCCCAGGGTTCAGGAGATAAAAGCAGGATCAGAAGTTCAAGGCCATTCTTGCCTACATATAGAGTTTGAGGCTAGCCTAAGATACAGGAGACCCTGTCTCAAAAAAAAAAAGCTTTATAATTTTCAAGGTAAAAAACTGTGGCCCAGGCCTGGCAGGACTTACTGGCAATCCCAGTAAATCAAGAAGCTGAGGCAGGAGGATCACCACCAGCTGAAGGCCAGTAACTGCAACATAGTGAAATTCCATCTAAAAAACAAGCCAAGAACCCAGAGCACAAATACATATTTGGAGTTTTGTCCTTCTTTTATTAACCTTATTATTAAATTTTTATTTTTTTAATCTTTTCAAGACAGGGTCTCCCTATAGCCTCAGCTGTCCTGGAATTCACTCTGTAGACCAGGCTGCCATTGAACTCACAAAAATCCACCTACCTCTGCCTCCCTCCCAAGTGTAAGATTAAAGGCGTGTGCCACCACACCTGGCTTAATCTATTATTTTTATGTGTATGAGTGTACTGTCTGCATGTAGGTTGGTGCACCCGTGTCATGCAATGCCGCGGAGGTCAGAAGAGGGCATTGAATTCCCCTGGAACTGGAGTCAAAGACGGTTCTTAGCCGCCATGTGGGTGCTGGGAATCGAACCTGGGTCCTCTGCAAGAGCAGTCAGTGCTCTTAACCGCTGAGCCATCTCTCCAGCCCCTTATATTTTTATTCTTTGTGATGCTGTTATAAGAGGAATTGATTTGTTAATTTAATTTTTTTGTCTTTTTGTGATGGGGTCTCCCTTTAGTTCCACCTGGCCTGGAGCTTGCTATGTAAACCAGGCTGGCCCTGAACTTACAGAGATCCGCCTACCTCTGCCTCCCGAGTGTAGTTTTTTTTTTTAATTTTTTTAAAAATTTTATTTATTTCCGTATGTGTATGAATGTATTGTCTGCATGCAAGTTTGTGCACCCGTGACGTGCAACGCCGCGGAGGTCAGAAGAGGGTGTCGGACTCCCCTGGAACTGGAGTTCTCCTGGAATTGGAGTTTCAGACGGTTCTCAGCTGCCATGTGGGTGCTGGGGATCGAACCCGGGTCCTCTGCAAGAGCGGTCGGCGCTCTTAACCGCTAGGCCATCTCTCCAGCCCCCCGAGTGTAGTTTAATTTTTAGACTGTTAATTGTTAATATAGAGAACTACAATTTTTTTTTTGTCTTTTCGAGACGGGGTCTCCCTGTAGCCCCAGCTGTCCTGGAACCCGCTCTGTAGACTAGGCTGGTCCTGAACTCACAAAGATGCCTGCCTCTGCCTCCCAAGTGCTAGGATTAAAGGCGTGCGCCACCATGCCCGCGAGAACTACAATTTATTTTGATTTATCGATCATGTATTCTGTAACCTTACTGATGTTATTTGCTAGGCTTTTTATGATTTCGTACACAGAGTCAAGTGAGCTACAGCTTTACCTCTTGCTTTCTAACTTGAATTGCTTTGATCTCATTTTCTGGACTCACTGCCCCTGCTAGAACAGCCAGCACAATGTTGAACAAAAGTGGTGAGGGGGTGGACACCTTGTCTTTTTTTCTCTTAGAGGAAAGCATCCAGCCTTTTAGCATCAGGTATGAAGTTCACTGCAGGGTTTTTTTTTTTTTTGGTCTTTTCGAGACAGGGTCTCCCTGTAGTCCCAGCTGTCCTGGAACTCACTCTGTAGACCAGGCTGGCCTTCACTGCAGGTCTTATACACGTCCTTGACATGTATGTTGGCAAAACTAATATCTATTTGCAGAAGATTGAAATTAGATCCCTATCTCTCACACTACTCCCAAATCTCTCTCTCTCTCTCTCTCTCTCTCTCTCTCTCTCTCTCTCTCTTTTACTTTTTGTCTTTTTACTAAGATCTCAAGTTTTATTCCTGAAGTACAATTTCGCAGGACTTACTATTTATTTATTTCTGGTTATACTTTCCTCTTGGATATTTAAGGTCACACAGCCCAGATTAACCAATGTTTTTGTTTTCTCAAGGTCAGTTGAGGATTTGGTCCTCAAAGGTCACTCCAGTTTTTTGGGGGGAGAGAGAGCCCCTGGCTCCTTTTGACTTTTCATTTACCTGTTCCATCCACTTGAGGAGTGAGTTATTTTAAAAAAAGACATGAAAGCAGGTGTGGTGGCTCATGCTTTTAATCCCAGCACTGAGGAGACAGAAGCAGGTGAATCTTTGTGAGTTTTAAGCCAGCCTGGTCTAAATAGCAAGGTATGGACCAGCTGGGGCCACAGGGAGACCTTGTCTCAACAAAAAAAGACTTTAAAATAGGAAAGGCAGCATGTTAGGAAGAAAAAGGGATCCAAATGGAAAGGGATAAGAGGAAGTTGAAATAGGAACATGATCAAAATGTACTATATGCATGTATAAAATGATTGAAGAAAAATAAAATATTTTTAAAGAATTGGAATAACTTAAAGATAAATAAGAATAATGGGGGCTGGAGAGATGGCTCAGCAGTTAAGAGCACTGACTTCTCTTGCAGAGGACCCGGGTTTGATTCCCAGCACCCACATGACAGCTATGAACTGTCCAGTTCCAGGGGAATTTGACGCCCTCTTCTGACCTCTGCAGCATTGTACAACATGGGTGCACCAACCTACATGCAGACACTACACTCATACACATAAAAATTAATTAATTAATTTAAAAAAGAATAATGTAATATCTATATTTCTAAGTGTCAATATTTTTAATGTACCCAAAATAGTATAAGTACTGAAATTCAAGATGAGAATTTCTGATGCCACCTTAAAACTCTATAAGGACAAGCCAGGCGTGGTGGTGAATGCCTTTAATCCTAGCGCTTGAGAGGCAGAGGCAGGTGAATCTTTGTGACTTCAAAGCCAGCCTGGTCTACATAGCGAGCTCCAGGATAGCCGGAGATACAGGGAGACACTGTCTCAAAAAGACCAAAAAAAAAAAAAAACCCAAACCTCTATAAGGACATGTATAGCTGGTCACCATCATTGTGGTGACAAAGGAAAATGTTATGAAGTGCACCATTGTAGTCTCTTTAGAAGAGGCACTGGAGAGTTCTGAACTGAGAGTCATGTCTTTTAATGACTTGGAAACCACTTCTAGGACAAAGTGAGGACTCAGGAGACTGGGTTGAAGCCCTGTAGTAATGGAATCTACAGTGCTGGGGACCAGAGTGGCAGAGCGCAGGTGAGGAGAACTGACTGGATTTTAAATGTGTATTAAAGATAGAGCCATCTGATCTGAGCACATTAAGGGAGGAAGGGAACAATATCTCTAGCTCCAGGGTTTGGGAAAAAGGAACTCACCTACAAATTCATTTCTGGTAAGGGCTTGATAACACCCCTTGACTCATAGACCTATCAGTGTGAGGTTTAAAGGACATAGACTGTGCCCAAATCATTGAAGGCAATTGCCAAGGGCCCCAGTCAGAGAGCCTTTAATTCCAGCACTTGGGAGGCAGAGGCAGGCAGATCTCTGTGAGTTCAATGCTACCCTGGTCTACAGAGTGAGCTTCAGGCCAGCTGGGACTAAAGGGAGACCCTGTCTCAAAAATACCAAAAAAAAAAAAAAAAAATAGGTAGCAGGCCAGAGAGATGGCTGACAGGTTAAGAGCACTTACTCCCCTCTCCTGCCTCCATGGGCACTGCATGCACATAGTATACTTACACACATGTAGGCAAAACACTCATACATATAAAATTAATTAATTATTTAAAATTTTAAATTAGGTGGCTATAGCTGTATGGGCTTATTTCTGGGCCCTCTATTCTATTCCATTGGTTCAATTAATATATATTTTTTACTAGTAGCGTGTCACTTTTCTTATTAGGCCTCTATAATTTAGTTTGAGATGAGGCCTTATAGTATTTCCAGCATTGGTTTTTCTACTAAGGATCGTCTGGACAACTCAGGCTTCTTTTGTGCATCCCTATGAATTTTAGGATTGTTTAATTCTACTTCTGTGAGGAATGTCACTGGACTTATGATGGGAATTATATTGAATCTGTAGATTGCTTTTGGTACCATTTTCAAAATTTTGATTCTAACAATCCATGAGTCCTTCTATATTCTAGTGTCTTCCTCAATTTCTTTCTTCACTGTCTTTTTTTTAAATTTTATTTATTTTTTTATGTGTATGAATGCACTGTCTGCATGTAGGTTTGTGCACCCGTGTCGTGCAATGCCTCAGAGGTCAGAAGAGGGTGTTGGATTCCCCTGGAACTGGAGTTAAAGACAGTTCTCAGCCGCCATGTGGGTGCTGGGGATTGAACCCAGGTCCTCTGCAAGAGCAGTTGGCGCTCTTAACCGCTAGGCCATCTCTCCAGCCCCTTCTTCACTGTCTTAAAGTTTTCATTGTAGAAGTCTTGTCACCCCCTTTGTTAAGTTTAGTCCTAGGTATTTTTTAAGCTACTGTGAATGGATTTTTGTCCCAGTTTTGTTTCTTGGCAATTCACTACTGGTATACAGAAAAGATACTGATTTTTGTACTTTGATTTTTTAAAATTTTATTTATTTTTTTATGTGTATGAATGTACTGTCTGCATGTAGGTTTGTGCACCCGTGTCGTGCAATGCCGAGGAGGTCAGAAGAGGGTGTCGGATTCCCCTGGAACTGGAGTTAAAGATGTGGGTGCTGGGGATCGAACCCGGGTCCTCTTCAAGAGCAGTCGGCTCTCTTAACCACTAGGCCATCTCTCCAGCCCCCTGTACTTTGATTTTTTATTCTACTTTGCTAAAAGTGTTTATCAGGACAACTTTTCTAGTGTAGTGTTTAGGGTACTTTATGTAGAGGAGAATGTCTATAATAGGGAAACATTGACTTCTGCCTTTCCTATTTGGGGCTTGTTTGCTTCTTTCTTTCATCTTATTTCTCTAGCTAAGACTTTGAAGCTGGGCATGCTGGCATACACTTTTATTCCCAGCACTTGGGAGGCAGAGGTAGGCAGATCTCTGTTAGTTCAAGGCCAGCCTGGTCTATATAGTGAGTTCCAGGCCAGCTGGGGCTACAGGGTCTCAAAGACCTGTCTCAAAAAGACACACACACAAAAAAAAAGCCACCTTTGAAAAGTACATTGAATAAGGTCAGAGAGAGCTGGCAACCTTGTCTCATTCCAGATTTTAGGAAATACTCTGCAGTTTTCAGCATTCAATATAATGTTGGCTGTAGGTTAATCATATGTGGCTTTTTATCATATTGAGATGTGTTCCTTCTGTACTAGTTTTTTCAGAGCTTTTAATCAGGAAAAGGTATTGAACTTTGTCAAATACCTTTTCTGCATCAATTGGGATGATGCTGTGATTTCTTTTTTCTTTTTTGAAACAAGCTGGCCTCAGCCAGGCATGGTGGCACACGCCTTTAATCCTAGCACTTGGGAGGCAGAGGCAGGGGGATCTTTGTGAGTTCAAGGCCAGCCTGGTCTACAGAGCAAGTTCCAGGACAGCTGGGGCTACAGGGAGACCCTGTCTCAAAAAGACCAAAAAAGGGGCTGGAGAGATAGCCTAGCGGTTAAGAGCACCGACTGCTCTTGCAGAGGACCCGGGTTCGATCCCCAGCACCCACATGGCAGCTGAGAACCATCTGTAACTCCAATTCCAGGAGAACTCCAGTTCCAGGGGAAACCGACACCCGCTTCTGGCCTCCTCGGCATTGTACGACACGGGTGCACAAACCTATATGCAGACAGTACATTCATACACGTACAAGAATTAAAAAAAAAAAAAAGAAACAAGCTGGCCTCAAACTTGCTATATAGCCAAGGATGACATTAAACTCCCCATTCTGCTTCCAACGAGTGTCATGACTATAGGTTTTCACCACCACACTTGGCTTGATCATGTAATTTCTGTCTTGAAGTTAATTTATGTGCTAACTTGTACTTACTGATTCTGGTATGTTGAACCTTGCTTGCATGCCTCATGAAGTCAACTTGGTCATGTAATCTTCTTGCTGTGATTGATTGATTGATTGATTGATCGATTGATTTGTCCTGGGGAGTTTCTCTGTAGCCCCACCTGGCCTAGAGCCTCACTATGTAGAGCAGGCTGGCCTTCATCTCACAGAGATCCACTTCCCTCTGCCCCCCAAGTGCTAGAATTAAAGATATGTACCACCATGCCTGGCCTTAATGTGTTTTTTAATTCAGTTCACAATTATTTTATTTTATTTATTTATTTTTTTTTTGGTCTTTTCAAGACAGGGTCTCCCTGTAGACCATGCTGGCCTTGAACTCACAAAGATCTACCTGCCTCTGCCTCCCAAGTGCTAGGATTAAAGGCGTGTGCCACCATGCCCGGCTTTATTTATTATCTTTAATTTTATGTGTGTGAAAGTGTTCCTGCATGTTGGTAGGTGTATCCATGTTGTGCAGTGCCTGTAGAGGTGAGAAGAAAGTGTTGGATCCTCTGGAACTACAGTTATGGATGGTTGTTAGCTGCCAAGTTGAAACTAGGAGTTGAACCTGGGTCCTCTGCAAGAGCATCCAGTGCTCTTAACTGTGGAGCCATCTCTCCAGCCCTCTCAGTTTGCCAGAATTTTAATAAGAACTTTTGCATCTACATTCATCAAGGAATCTGGTCTATATACTTCTTTCCTTTCTCTCTCTCTCTCTTTTTTTTTTTTTGCTTATTTATCTGATTTTGATATTATGGTAATTCTGACTTTATAGAATGAGGTTAGTAATGTTCCTTCCCTTTCTACTTTATGGAACACTTGAGGAGCATTGGTGTTTGTTTTTCCTTAAATGTTTGATACAATTCAGCAGTGAAGTCATCTGGCCATGAGCTCTTCTTTATTGGGAGACTTAATTACTGCTTCACTCTCCTTGCTTATTATGGAACTAATTTAATTTGTTTATCTTCCTTTTGGTATAATTTTGTAAATTTTTTGTGTCTAGGAATTTATCCACTTCTAGGTTTTCCAGCTATTTGGAATATTTTTTTTAATTTTTTTTTATTTCTGTATGTGTATGAATGTAGTGTCTGCATGCAGGTCTGTGCACCTGTGTCGTGCAATGCTGCGGAGGTCAGAAGAGGGTTTCGGATTCCCCTGGAACTGGAGTTCTCCTGAAATTGGAGTTTCAGATGGTTCTTGGCTGCCATTTGGGTGCTGGGGATCGAACCCGGGTCCTCTGTAAGAGTGGTCGGTGCTCTTAACCGCTAGGCCATCTCTCCAGCCCCTGGAATATATGTTTTTTAAAGCAACCTCTTTCAAATTTTTTATTTACTTGTATTTTATGTGTGTGAGTGCTTTGCCTGCATGTATGCATATGCACAGTCGTGTATGCAGTACCCAAAGAAGCCACAAGAGGGAACTGGATTCTGTGAAACTGGAGGTACAGGCAGTTGTCAGCTGCCATGTGGACACTGGGAACTGAACTCAGGTCCTACCCAAGAGCAGCCAGTGCTCATAAGCATGGAGCTATTGCTTCTATCCCATAGCTAGACAAGAGGGAAAACTGACGACTGAAGAAGGGGGTGGAGGGCTATGGGCGGGGGGGTTGTTGGTGTTTTGGGTCTTTTCCAGACAGGGTCTCCTTGTAGCCCCAGCTGTCCTGGAACTCACTCTGTAGACCAGGCCGGCCTTGAACTCACAAAGATCCACCTGCCTCTGCCTCCCAAGTGCTAGGATTAAAGGAGCATGCCACCGTACTTGGCCTATACTTCTATCTAATAAGATTCAAGAGATGATAGATATTATTTTGTATTTGGTAAGACTTGATTTTGTGATGTTGAATGTGGCCTATGGTAAAGAAGGCTCTACGCCAGGCATGGTGGCGCACACCTTTAATCCTGCACTTGGGAAGCAGAGACAGGCAGATCTTTGTGAGTTCAAGGCCAGCCTGGTCTACAAGGCGAGTTCCAGGACAGCTGGGGCTACAGGGAGACCCTGTCTGGAAAAGACCAAAAAAAAAGAAGTCTCCATGGGCTGCTGAAAGGAATATATGTTCAGTATCTGATGAAATATTCTGTATACATCTGCTGTCTGTTTGATCTATGACATAATTTAATTCTGAGGACTATTGATTTTATTTATTTATTTATTTATTTATTTATTTATTTATTTAGGTCTTTTCAAGACAGGGTCTCCCTGTAGCCCCAGCTGTCCTGGAACTCGCCTTGTAGACCAGGCTGGTCTTGAACTCACAAAGATCCGCCTGCCTCTGCCTCCTGAGTGCTAGATTTAAAGGCGTGAGCCACCCTATATCACAGTATTTGTTTTATGAAATTGGGAGTCCCAATATTTAGTTCATATATATTTATAATTGAATTGTTTTCCTTATCAATATATAGTGGTCTTTTTAAAATTTTATTTATTATTTATGTGTATGAATGTACTGTCTGCATGTAGGTTTGTGCACTAGTGTCCAGAAATGCCAAGGAGGTCAGAAGAGGGCATCGGAATCCCCTGGAACTGGAGTTGAAGACGGTTCTCAGCCACCATGTGGGTGCTGACGATCAAACCCGGGTCCTCTGCAAGAGCAGTCGGCACTCTTAACCGCTAGGCCATCTCTCCAGCCACATAGTAGTCTTTTTTTTTATGTGTATGAATGTATTGCCTGAATATGTGTAAGTGTATCCATGTCATGCAATGCCTGCAGAGGTCAGAAGAGGGTGTCAGATCCCCTGGAACTGGATTTGATGGTTGTTAACCACCATGTGGGTGCTGGGAATTGCACCTAGGTCCTGTGCAAGAACATTCGGTGCTCTTAACCACTGTGCCATCCTTCCAGCCTCCTGTAGTGGTATTTTTTTAATTATTATAAAACATTTATTCACTTCTTTGTCTTGGTGTGGGTGTCATGTTGAAGTCAAGGCCAGCCTGTGGGAGTCAGTCCTCTATCCCCACCATATGGGTCCTGTGGTTCAAACTCAGGTATGCAGACTGCGGGGGTCATAGAGAGGTGGTAGGCAAAGACCACCCTCTCCAGTTTCCTCTCCGCCGAAGATCTTCACTCTGTCGGCCCGCGACGGAGTGGGGCTGGGGAGAGTAAGTGCGCTGCCAAACCGAAAGTAACCATGACAGGGAGTCGAGTCAGGGTGTTACAGCTCAAGCTCACTTTATTGCAGGTTTACAGAGGTTTATAAGCTGTGCCGGCTTCCCTACTGGGGTATTTTGATGTTCCTTGCCTGGACCCAGTAGGTGTATTCGAGATCCTGTTGGCATAACACAGCCGAATCCTCAGCTGTGGTTATTAAGTGGGTCTGGGCCTGCTCATTGCTGGGTTAGAGGATCTTCCACCAGACCTGTGTTGTCTGGTGTCTGGGGTAACTGTCCCACATTGTTTTTGAAATCTATTGTAATTACATTTTTTGGAAAAATTTAAAAATTTATGTTTAATAATGGCCCTGCCGCTGCAGGTGGGACCTGTGGTACCCAGTCCCTCTCCCCTTTTTGTTTTTGTATTTTGTTGTTTAAAGTCTGGTGATTCTTTCAATGATCAGCTTGTCCTTGTGGGTTATAAGGAATACAGGTGATGTGTTTGATATTCCATCTATTAAAAAATGGGCTTAGGGACTGAGATGTAAAGCAAGAGCCCATTGTCTGGTTTACCTGTTTAGGTAGGCACAGGGTTGAAAAACATTGTATTTAGCATGGGCGGCTTTTTCTCCAGAATGGGCCATTGCCCAACATGCTCCTGAATATGTATTACTGGGACAAAGACAAATTTGAGTTTCCCAAAAGCCGGTTAGTGGGTGACATCTGTCTGCCAGATGATGTTGTGTTGAAGCCCTCGGGGATTTGCTCCTGGGCCCCTGCAGAGGATGAACATTGAGAAAAGGTTTACAAGATTTGCAGGTATGTAAATTTTCTTAAGTTCTGAGCACGGTATATGGGGAATCTTACCTGTAATCCCCTCCAGTTCAGATGGGTCAACTCATGAAGTTTATTTGTTCAGTTACATCAACAATATTCAATTTGAGAAGGTAATCTATCTGCCATGCATTCCCCTTGGCGAGGAACCCGGGCAGATAAGAAGACTCCTTATATGTTGGACATAAATGGACTCCTTACCAGCCCTCCAAAAGAGACCAGAGCTTGTATCATTAGAGCTGATAGGGGTTTCTGTCAGTCTTATATGTGCTCCTGGAGAGGTGGCAGAAGATTTGTCACGTAAGGCTATCAGATATAAGATTAAAGGTGTGGGTGAAGTCCTGGAGAGCCATTGTGGCCAGCTAGTAATTCCTTGTATTGTGCGGACCCTTGTATGTCTTGGGTCCGGACCTTTAATGGGACATCAGGGTTTTCTGGGAATAGGCAATGTAACCCCCCCATCCTCTTCCTCCATCAGTGAAACATACAAGGCATCCCAGAATCTTTTTGAAAAGAGGTTGTTGGCTACTAATTTAATGGGTAGTATTGGAGGAGTGTGGCCCATGGAGAAGGGCCGAAAATGGCAGTCCAGACTACCCAGGAATCCCTCCAGGGCTAGCAGTAACCAAGGGTGGGTATTTAATGCCCATTCCATATCTTCCACTCGGAGGGGTATGGCTATAGTATCAGGGTCTTTACCATAGTGTCTGATTGCTAAATTTCTGCCCTTTTTATAGCAGTCAGTTATTTGATCAAAGACCTGTGTATATCCTCGGTGCTCCACCAAGAGAGTGAATGCACCCATTCCAATGGTTTTCTTTCTTGGACTAACACAGCCATGGCAAGACTCCTTCCCATGAAAAATCCAAAACGTAAGGTCTTTTCTTTTATCGAACCTCTGTAGCTTAGCAGAAAATAGGGCCCTAGAGAATTGATCAAAGATTTGTAAGTGTTGCGCTGAGAGCTCAACCTCCCCTCCACAGGGCCCCCATTCTCGAGGAGGGAAAAGAGGGGGGAGGAGTGTCTCCAGTAGGACTCCAACCCAGGGCTGAAGCCATTTATATCTTCCCCCAAACACCTTTTTGTAAATTGGGGATTCAAGGTTCTATAGGATGGATTGGAGGGGAGGAGATGGTCTGACAGCAGTAAGGTGAAGTTCCGCGCCAGCCTTGGCGGGGGCACCACATTGTACCTTCTCAGGGGCAATGGCAAAGACCAGCCTCCACAAGGCGATCTGAATTTTGTCCATTAACTGATGGAGTTTTGGTAAGGCCCTGTGACCAAAGATAAGATCGTCCATATATGCATACATAAGGACGTCAGGGTCACCATAGAAAAAGTCCTGTAGTAATGTGGCCGATAATTTTGGCAAAAGGCCGTACTGTTTCCATCCCCTGAGGAAGGACCAACCCACTCGTACCATTGGTCAGGGCATGCAAAGTTAGTTGATGGGACAGAGAAATTGAGATTGGGACATCCTTCTGGATGCGGGGGAATGGCGAAAAAACAATCCTGAAGGTCTATTACTGTAGATGGAACTCAGTGGTGTGCAGGAACCCAGGAGGGCATTCCCCTTAGGGGCCCCGCGAGCTCCATCCTGTGTTTTTATGTTTTTCTCAGTCGTAACATCCTCCATTTTGCCTTAGGGTTTGTTTATATTACTAACGCAGGGAGCATTCCATGGTTCATCGTACGCCCTCGGGCCCCAACACGGTCATCGACTTGCCCTTGAGGGCCGTTACTCTCTTCCTTGAAGGGGCCACTTGGCTCCAACCCAGAACAGAGTTTTTAACCACCGACCAGTTTTTCCATATAATTGGTTGAATGCTTGGGGCAGTGGCCTTTAGACTTGGGGGGACACCTTAACAAGATCTTTCCTAACCCCGTCCGAGGGGCCGGGTATACTCTCTAACAGGTTTTCAAAGAACCTGTTGTGGTTGGTGGTAAGAACTACATCCACCTGGGCCATTATGTCTTTTCTGGCCAAATTATCCTTTAGTCCTTGTACCACCAGGGGTCAGATACGCCCTCGTTCACCCTCAGACCCCACCCAAGGGAGATAAGAGGCAGTTTCCTGAGCTTTGGAAGTCCCTCCTACTCCGGATACGTGAGGTCCATGGACTAGCTCCCAATGACTGGTAACCTCTTCCTTTTTTAAGATAGTTCTATCGGCCCCCGTATCCAAGAGTCATTTGAAACTTTGTCCCCCAATAGCGATGACTGTCTTAGGATGGGTAAAGTCACGTAGAGGAACGGTCCAGTTGACTGGGCAAGGATTTGGTCTAATATGACCCATATCAGGGCCTTGCCTCCTTGGGTGTGTAACGGGTCTAGGAGGCCAGCCCCCTTCTCTAGTTTTGAAAGGCCTCCCATTGATATCGCACTTGGACTGGCAGTCACATTTCCAGTGATACCCCTTCTTACACCTAGGGCAAGGAGGCGGAGGGGCAACCCTGATTCCTCTGTCCTTTATCTGGTCTTTCCTTTTTTTGGGCATTCCCTGCAAAAGTGACTTTCCTTACTGCAGGCAAAACATTTTCCTCTTGATTCGGCCCTCTCTTTGGTCTTTGCTTCCTTTTGGAAAGATAAAGCTTGGGCCAAAGCCACTGTGAGGGCTTTAACTTTGTGAGATTGAGTTCCCATGTCCTGGGTGGCTATTATCCAGGAATGCATTGTCCGGTCCCTGAGGCCGGCACAGGCCTGCCTATGCTCACCATTCATACCTTCCCAAAAAGTCAGCTTAATGAATTGATCACTTATGTCCCCAGGGGGCAACTTAAACTTTATGCTCCGCTCTACCCTATCGATGAATGATGGTAAATCCTCCTCAGACCTCTGCCACAGCAGCGCCCACCATTGAGTTTCCGTTGTCCCGGTGTCTTCTTATCCCATTCCCGAAGTCCCACATTCCTCGAACTTGTTCCATATATTGGGGAATCTGTACCTGAGATTGTTCAAGCCCGGTAGTATACCCAGTTTGGGTTCCTACCAGCATTCCCCAAGTGATGGCTACTGGGGGGTTAGCAGCAGCATTGGCTTCAGCCTGTTCCCTGCATTCCTCCCAGAATAGAGCGACCCATCTAATAAAGATGGGATTAGGAAATACTGCTTTGGCGGCATCCATCCAGTCCTTTGGTACACAGGGATGATAGGCGACATCCTGTAGGAGGGTGGTCGCCCATGGGGAGTTGAGACCATCCTCTGCCACAGCCTTTTTGAGTTCTTTTAGGTCCTTGGCCTCCCAGGGGTACCAGTCCAAGGGTCAGACAGGGGTGGGATTGACATTAACTGGAAAGGCTTGAACTAATTTAGGAGTGACCCCCCCCCTTTTCTCACCTCGGCGTAAGCTGGTGGTGGGGAGAGTTCCTCAGAGAAGCATTGTTCTGTCTCTCTGGCCTCCTGCCTCAAAGCCGAGTAGGGGGAAGGGATGGGGCCCGTGGAGTCGGGACACTCAGGGGTCGATCCCTTGTCTACCACCCGTTCGGTTGTGAAGGCGTTCCAGGCCGTATCCTCCTCCCCGAGACCAGGGGATCTCTCAACCTCTTCCGGAGCTGAAATTCCACCCCCAGGAGGTGGAAGGGAGTCAGGGTGAAAAGTGGCTTTAAGCGCCACAAACATGGGGTAAAAGCCCAAAGGGGGTTCTGCTCCGAGAATCCTTTCTCTTTCTCTTGCCAGCTTTTCTATTCGCCCCCAAACTTCCCAGGAGAAAAGGTTGGCCCCTCTTACCCAGGGGGCCAGAAAGAGGATGTGGTCCGAGGCAGACTCCGCGACCGCATCAGTCAGTTCTAACCCCCTGGATTGTAACATCAATCTTAGCGCTTTAAGCGCTGGGTCCTTATTTTTTCCCGTTACGTTTCCCATCACGGGGACTCACTTACCCGAAAGACCGATTGGCCCCAGCCATATTGCTAGCCGTTAGGGCCTCGGGGGGGGGGTGGTCTTCGAGCCCCACGTCGGGCGCCAGATGCGGGGGTCGTAGAGAGGTTGTAGGCAAAGACCACCCTCTCCAGTTTCCTCGCCGCCGAAGATCTTCACTCTGTCTGCCCGCAACGGAGTGGGCTGGGGAGAGTAAGTGCGCTGCCAAACCGAAAGTAACCATGACAGGGAGTCGAGTCAGGGTGTTACAGCTCAAGCTCACTTTATTGCAGGTTTACAGAGGTTTATAAGCCGTGCCGGCTTCCCTACTGGGGTATGTGTCTCTTCCTAATTGGTCCTTTTAGGAGGCTTAATTTACAAGTCCCTAATTGATCCAATCCCTTCCCTTCCTAGCATAGTCCCTAATTATCATGTTAGTACGTGGAAGTAAAGAAGTGAAACTAGCCTTCCTTGCTCGATGGGCGGGGGTGAGTTCTCGAAACTCTAGTGCAGGCTTTCTTTTGTCCTTCAGGCCTATCTTCTCGGCTATTCCATGCCATCATGCAGACATTGTAGCAAGCACCTCTACCAATTTTGCCAATCTGTGATTTTTCCATTTTAAAATTTTATTTTGGGGCTGGAGAGATGGCCTAGCAGTTAAGAGTGCCGACCGCTCTTACAGAGGACCCGGGTTCGATCCCCAGCACCCACATGGCGGCCGAGAGCTGTCTGAAACTCCAATTCCAGGAGAACTCCAGCTCCAGGG
This sequence comes from Rhizomys pruinosus, assembly GCA_009823505.1. NCBI lineage: Eukaryota > Metazoa > Chordata > Mammalia > Rodentia > Spalacidae > Rhizomys > Rhizomys pruinosus. The sequence continues at coordinate 2,104,868 of VZQC01011742.1, read as the reverse complement.
GAATCCGAAACCATCTTCTGACCTCCGCGGCATTGCACGACACGGGTGCACAGATCTGCATGCAGACAGTACATTGATACACATACAGAAATAAAAATAAATAAATAAATAAATAAATAAATAAAACTTAAAAAAAATCCATTAAAAAATTTTATTTTAAAATTTATTGGGTCTGGAAAGATGGCTTGGGTGTTAGGAGCACTGGCTAGTTTTGCAGAGGACCCACATGGTGGCTAATAGCTGTCTATAACTCCAGTTCCAAGGGATCCAACACCTTCTTCTGAACTATCTCTCTGTCTCTGTCTCTCTCTTTATCTCTAAAGTGTGTGTGCATGTGTGTGTGTGTGTGCGTGCGCGCGCGTGTGTGTGTGTCTTTGTCTTTACTTTCAGTATACTTTGTTACCTGCAGCACTCTACTATTTCACAGACTTTTCCTGCCTTTTAATTCTTTAATTGGTGGAAAAAACAAATCTGAGCTCTAGGTGGTAACGAGCCTCATTGGCAAGCACCTTTGCCCACTGAGCCATCTTGCCAGCCCTGCCCTTTAATTGTATATATTGCTCTGTGTCTTGGACACGGTAAGTACTTGTTCTAGACTGGTTCATGTCTCTTTGAGGTTCTAAATGCCATGTGTGCCTGATATTCATATCTTTCTCTGGATTTGAGAAGTTTTCCACTATAAGTTCATTGACCAAGTCTCTGATGCCTTTCGTGTGCGTCTCTGCTCCTTCTACCCCACGGATCCTTAAGTTTGGTCTTTTGCTTCTGTCTCATAGTTCTTGAACATTATAGTCATACTTTTTTTTTCCTATTGAGTTTTGGTTGTAGTAGTTTGTCAACCTTGTCTTCCATCCCTGACTTCCTTCTTCTGCTGGTTCTGGTCTATTCATGATGCTTTCTACTTTTCCTGCATTTGGGGGAGTTTTTGTTTCCTGTATTTCTATTTTATTTGAATCCCAAGTCCCTTGCTGAGTTTCCTTCCATAGCGTTGACTCTTTTGTCTGTATTGCTGATTTCCTCATCTATTTTGCTGACTTTCTTCTGAGTTTTGCTGACTTTCTGCTCCAGGTCCTGGGTTGAGTTCATTTGCTTGTTTATATCCTCTTTCAGGTAATGGATCATTTTCACCAGAAAACTTCTGAAATCTCCATCTGGTATTTTGGTTTTTTAAAATTTTTTTTTAAAATTTTTTATTTCCATATGTGTATGAATGTACTGTCTGCATGCAAGTCTGTGCACCCATGATGTGCAACGCCACGGAGGTCAGAAGAGGGTGTCGGACTCCCCTAGAACTGGAGTTCTCCTGGAATTGGAGTCTCAGACGGCTCTCAGCCGCCATGTGGGTGCTGGGGATCAAACCCAGGTCCTCTGCAAGAGCGGTCGGCGCTCTTAACCGCTAGGCCATCTCTCCAGCCCCTCCATCTGGTATTTTGTACATTTCAGTATCTTTAGTTCAGTAGTTGAAGAGTTAGGATCTTTTGGGGAGAGATATGTTGCTTTTCTTTTTTTTGGGGGGGGTCTTTTTCGAGACAGGGTCTCCCTGTAGTCCCAGCTGTCCTGGAACTCACTCTGTAGACCAGGCTGGCCTTGAACTCACAAAGATCCGCCTGCCTCTGCCTCCCAAGTGCTAGGATTAAAGGCGTGCACCACCATGCCCGGCTTTGCTTTGCTTTTCATGTTGTTTTTGTGTGTCTTTGTGCGCATTCTGGTGTGTTAGCTTGTGGAGGTCAGAGAACAGCATTGGGTGTTGGTCTTTACTGTCTGCTTTGTGGGTATTTTGTTTGCTTGTTTGTTTTGTTGTTTTCTCTGCCTCTTTCTTTTTTTTAATATTTTAAAATTTTTATTTATTTTTATGTGTATGAATGTACTGTCTGCATGTAGATTTGCGCACCCGTGTCATGCAAAGCCGCAGAGGTCAGAAGAGGGCATCGGATTCCCCCGGAACTGGAGTTAAAGAAGGTTCTCAGCTGCCGTGTGGGTGCTGGGGATCAAACCTGGGTCCTCTGCAAGTGCAGTGGGCGCTCTTAACGGCTAGGTCATCTCTCCAGCCCTTCTCTGCCTCTTTCTATTCTTTTCCTGCTGCATATACCAACTCGAGTTTCCTGGGATTGTCATATCTCCGGCTCCCATGTCCCCATAGGAGTTCTGGTTTTACAGATGCAGGTGCTCTGTCTTCCTTTTTTTTTTTTTTTTTTTTTTTTTTTCGAGACAGGTTCTCCCTTCAAGCCTCAGCTGGCCTGAAGCCTGGAGCTGACTCTGTAGACCAGGCTGGCCTTGAACTCACAGAGATCTGCCCGCCTCTGCCTCCCAGTATCTTGCTTTTTATACGTGTTCTAAGGCTTGAACAAGGTCCTCACAGTTGGCTTAGCAAGTGCTCTTATCCTGAGTCACTCCCCAGCACTCCCTGAAGGTTTGTTTTTTGTCTGTCTTTGGGTTTTAAAAATTATTTATTTATTTTTGTCTTTTTGAGACAGGGTTTCCCCTGTAGTCCCAGTTGGCCTGGAACTTGCTATGTAGGCCAGTCTGGCCTTGAACTCACAGAGATCTGTCTGTCTCTGCTTCCCTAGTGCTGAGATTAAATATTTACTTATTTTATGTGTATGAGTGTATTGTCTGCTTGTATGTAAATATACCTGTGTCATTCAATAACATAGAGGTCAGAAGAGAGCATCAGATTCTCCTGTAACTGGAGTTACCCACAATTGTTATCCTCCATGTGGGTTCTGGGAATTGAACCTGGGTCCTCTGCAATGCTCTTAACCACTAAGCCATCTCTCCTGCCCTGTCTTTTGTTTTTTGAGAGTCTCCCTATAGCCCTAGCTAGCCTAGAACTCACTATGTAGACCAGGTTGGCCTCAAACTCACAGAGATCTGCCTGTCTCTGCCTCCTAAGTACTGGGATTAAAGACCTGAGCCATCATGCCCAGCTCCCCTGAAGTTTTTTTTTTTGAAGGATGTGAATATTCTGACTGAGCATCCTTACTCTCGAGGGCTCAATATCCAGGACCACTTAGTGAAGAGAAAGCAAACTGTTGTTACATCCATAACATCAAACCATACAAGACATAGAAATACACTTAAAACCAATTATAGCTCACTAAAACATCAGTGACCAGAAAATTGAGAATGGTCATACTAGTCTACAATGTGCTATGAAGGCAAAAATTATGTAATAGAAAATGAATGAGGGAAGGGAATGGGGCAAGGAAAGGAGAGAAATAGAAAGGAGAAGGAAGGGCTGGAGCGATGGCTCAGAGGTTAAGAGCACTGCTGCTCTTGCAGAGGACCCAGGTCTAGTTCCCAGCATGCACATGGAGGATACAATTGTCAGTAACTCCAGTTCCAGAAGAATCAGATGCTCTCTTCTGACTTCCGTGGGCATTGCATGACACAGGTGCACTTATATATATGCAGGTGATAAACTCATACACATAGAAAATAAATAGGGGGCTGGAGAGATGGCCTAGCGGTTAAGAGCGCCGACCGCTCTTGCAGAGGACCCGGGTTCGATCCCCAGCACCAACATGGCGGCTGAGAACCGTCTGAAACTCCAATTCCAGGAGAACTCCAGTTCCAGGGGAATCCGACGCCCTCTTCTGACCTCCGCGGCATTGCACGACACGGGTGCACAGACTTGCATGCAGACATTCATACGCATACAGAAATAAATAAAATTAATAATAAAAAAAAATTAAAAAAGAAAATAAATAGTAAAATAATAAATAGATATTTGAAAAAAGAAAGGAGAAAGGAGAGAAAAATGTTATGGAGGGGAAGGCAAAAGAGTAAGAAATTTTGGGGGCTGGAGAGATGGCTCAACAGTTAAGAGCTCTGGCTGTTCTTGCAGAGGATCCAGGTTTGAATCCCAGCACCCACATGGTGGTTACCAACTGTCCGTAACTCCCCTTCCACATAAACTCATGCAGACACACACATGCACACACATACATAAGTAAAAAGTAAACATAAAAATTTAGAAACATATAATTCATGCTGGGCATGGTGGTCTTTTGAGACCCTGTCTCAAAAAGACAAAAAAAAAAAAAAGAAACATATAATTCACACTCACACTCCATACAATACAGACTCAACTGCAGCGTTAAGTGTAGAAAAGGCAAGGGTGCACACATTCAACCATCTCCCCCGTGCACATCACTAGCCTCCAGGTTTTGAGGACCAGAGAAGCTGCTCCCACGCTCCATCCTTCCCTTTCCTCCTCGGATTCCACTCTTCACTTTTTGCAGCATTTTTGTTTCTCATATTTTTAGTTGTTTTCGTCATTCCCCTTTTGTACTCATCTAACTTTGTTTCCACATTTTCTTCGCTATTGAACAACATTTTTTTTTTTTGTCTTTTTTTGAGACAGGGTCTCCCTGTAGCCCCAGCTACAGGAATTCACTCTGTAGACCAGGCTGGCCTTGAACTCACAAAGATCTGCCTGCCTCTGCCTCCCAAGTGCTAGGATTAAAGGCGTGCGCCACCATGCCCAGCTTGAACAACATTTTAATATTTTTTTCTTTTCCTTTGTTTCTTTCCTTACTCCTCCACCCCTATGAAGGTAAAGATAGTCCTGGTAGACATCTAATGACTTCTACTGGCCTCAGAGGGCATCTGCATGCAGATGGCTTCCTAAGGTACAGGAGTCCTGATCCAAGGCCCTCAGGACAACTCAATTTTTAACAATAGACTCCTTGACAAGATGGTGTCACTCCCACCCCCACGCCCGCCCCTCCCTTCCCAGTGTGAGGAGTGGGGTTTCTCTGCAGTGATGACCTGTCCACCTTGGGAATCACTGTCTCACTAAAAGCTGTAATTAGATTTGAGTCTTGTGATGCCTGTGGTAGGCCTGGCCCACCCCCATCTGCCTTACTATTTCCTCTCTTCTCCTGTATGACTAGAGCCCCATTCTAAAGCTACTCTTTGCTCTTTTCGGCCATCTTTCCATTCTCTTTGTGGGTTTTCAAAACTTCTCCTCTGTTTCTCTCTTTGGAATAGTCTGGGTTTGGGGGGGGGCTTTTTGTTTTGTTTTAGCCTGACTCTGTCCTCCATAGGCTCACACCAAGGCAGCTTCTTATACTGTCTTATCCAGAAGGTACATCTCATGTTTTCACACAAAACTTTGACACAAGAATAATTTTTGCAGTTCATATCCCTAAACTCTCCCACTTCTCCTTGTTTTCTATTCCCTATAAATATAAATATTCACCCATCCAAAGTCGTATTCAACATTGATTTGAGCACAGTTCAAAATACATGTATGAAGGAAAAACATGGGGACCTAGCCAGTGCCCTCTTTTCTGTTGGCCCAGGCTCTTGCTAAAAACTTGCACACCTCACTCAGGCAAACAAGTCCTTCAGTGAGCACAACTATGACTTCTGACCACAAGTTGGAAACCTTCCCACCTAACTTTGCAATATTCTATTCATTAGTCTTCTTCACTCTTGACATCCCAGTGTCTGTCCAGCAGAGCCTATCACTGATCAGTTGCTGAACTGCTATGTAGGGATTTCTTCCAAATTGAAACATTTCTTTTGTAACCTTCTCCAGTCTAGCCAGAGGGGTTCAGGTCACAGCCCGAGTAGTGGGGGTGAGAGATGCAGAGTCAACACACAGACACCAGAGTCTGGTGAAAGCAAGCAGATTTTGAGCTGCTGCAGATTTTTTTATTTAGGGAAAGGTAGGCGTAAATATGTGGCCAGGGATTAAAGGCGTGTGCCACCACACCCAGAGTGAGTTTTATCCCAAGGACTGGGATTAAAGACATGTGCCAGCACTGCTGGTCTGGAACTCACTCCACAGGCCAGGTTGGTCCTGAACTCACAGAGATCCACCTGCCTCCCAAATGCTAGGATTATATGTGTGTGCGAACAGGTTAAGTCTGTTCCGCAGGCGAGGTGGTAAGCAATCTACACATTTCATCTCAGAGGGAAGCTGATAAAGAGTCAGGAATATCTGTGGAATCCCTTTAATCCAAATACTAAGGGGACAGATGCAGGCAGATCTTTGTGAGTCTGAAGCTAGCCTGGTCTACATAGCTAGTTCATACCAGCCAGGGCTACATAGAAAGATCTCTCAAAGACTCATGAAATTCTAAAGGGAGGATCCTTAGGATACAGTAAGTGATTCGCAAGTCTCAGGTTGTCTCTGAAATTTACCAGATGCACAAAGCCCATTCTTCTCTAAGGTTATATAAGCAGTAAGGACCGCTAAGAAGAGACTCTGCACTCTCTCCAGCTGCCTACAAACCATGAAGAGAGCTTCAGGGCTGTAGTTCTTGTGAGTCCTTACTCATTCTGGGCTGGGCTGGGTTTGGGGTGCTGTAGCTGCATTGGAGCCAGCCATGCTCCTGTAAGCAACCTCCCATTCATACTCCTGTTTTTTTGTGTTTTTTTTTTCTTTTCGAGACAGGGTCTCTCTGTAGCCCCAGCTGTCCTGGAACTCGCTCTGTAGACACAGGCCGGCCTTGAACTCACAAAGATCCGCCTGCCTCTGCCTCCCAAGTGCTAGGATTAAAGGCGTGCGCCACCATGCCTATTCATACTCCTATAAGGAGACCCAGTAAATACATTGGCTCACAAAGTTGAGCTTTGGTGGTGTCCTTACTTTGGTCTGTGGTTGGTTCCCTATCCAGGGTGAACATGTTTGTTCATGTCTCTCCAGGAATAGTGTTACATAACACTTTGCTGGGAGCCAAAAGGAAATGTGATGAGTTGGACCTCATGATGGAGAAATGGAATTGAACAAGAAGTTGAGAGGGAAGGTTGAAAGCACCAGCATTCGTGACTCTCTGCAATGTCACTACCAAATGCAATTGGACCAGCTGCCTCATGTACCCAGTATCGTGCCTTCCCTATTGTAATGAACTATTTCCCTGAAACTGGGAGCCTAAATAAATCTCTCCTTCCTTTAAAAGCATAAAGGGGGGCTGGAGAGATGGCCTAGCAGTTAAGAGCATCGAATGCTCTTGTAGAGGACCCGGGTTCAACCCACATGGCAGCTGAGAACCGTCTTTAACTCCAGTTCTAGGGGAATCCAGCACCCTCTTCTGACCTCCGCAGCATTGCACAACACAGGTGCACAAACCTACATTCATACACATACGAAAATAAATAAATTAAAAAAAAAATTTTTTTAAAGTATATAGGAGAGGAAGAAGGTAGGTTGGGCTAGGGCTTACATTCAGTCTATAACTATAAATACGAAGCTTGAGGAAACCCATTTTTGCTTTTCTTAGTCATAGAATTGGCCTCTGAATACCTGCCTTGATAGTTCTCAAACTTTTAAAACTTTTTTCTTACTGGATCCTTCAGGTAGGAATAAATGTTTTGCATTTTGATAAGAACATGGTCCACAGACATGCACATGTGTACACACAGCTAAAACAAAAAGCTGTGAAACAAAAATCCATTCTTACTTTCAGAGTTTTGTTAATTTTTAACTTTTAAATTTAATTTTGCTTTTTTTTTTAAAAAGGGTCTCCATGTAGCCCAGGCTGGCCGCCTTGAACTCGAGATCCTCCTGCCTCTGCCTCTTCAGCATATCCTACCGGTGTGTGCCAACACCACTGGCTAATTTTGCTTATATAGATAATAATATATATATTAATCTATATATAAATATATTATATATCATATATCTCATTTTTTTTTTTTTTTTTTTTTTTTTTTTTTTTTTTTTTATTATGTAGATCAGGTTGGTCTTGACCTCAAGACATCTACCTACCTCTGCCTCCCAAGTGCTAGGATTAAAGGGTCACATCAACATCAACACGCCTTTTTTTAACTTAAAAAAGTTATGTGTATTGGGGCTGGAGAGATGGCTCAGGGGTTAAGAGCACCAACTGCTCTTGCAGAGGACCCGGGTTTGATTCCCAGCATCCACATGGCAGCTAAGAACCGTCTTTAACTCCAGTCCAAGGGAATCCAACACCCTTTTCTGACCTCCACAGCATTGCACGACACAGGTACACCAACCTACATGCAGACAGTACATTCATACACATAAAAAATAATAAAAATTATGTGTATAAGTATTTTGTCTGCATGTAAGTGCACCCGTGTTGTGCAGTGCCTGAGGAGGTCAAAAGGAGTCAGATCCCTTGGAACTGGAATTATGGATGGTTGTTGCCTGCCCAGTGGGTGCTGGGAATCAAATCTGAGTCTTCTGCAAGAGCAATCAGTGTTCTTAACCACTGAGCCAGCTCTCCAGCCCCTGAGTGATATATTTGTTTGTTTGTTTTTTTGTGAGCTTTTTTTTGGTGTTTTTGAGACAAGGTCTCCCTGTAGCCCCAGCTGGCCTGTAACTTGATCTGTAGACCAGGATGGACTTGAACTCACAGAGATCCACCTGCCTCTTCCTTCTGAGTACTGGGATTTAAGGCATGCACCACCATGCCCAGCTTATTGATTTTTTGGATTGCTTTATTTGTATTTTATGTGTATGAGTGTTTTGCCTGCACCCATGTTGTGCAATGCCCACAGAGTTATTTATAGACAGTTGTTAGTCGCCACCTGGGTTCTGGGAACTGAACGCAGGTCCTCTGCAAGAGCAGCCTGCCAGTAGTATGTTTTTAATTTTTAGTTTAGTTCAGTTTTTTTTTCGTCTTTTTGAGACAGGGTCTCCCTTTTAGTCCCAGCTGGCCTGAAGCTCGCTCTGTAGACCAGGCTGGCCTTTAACTCACAGAGATCTGCCTGCCTCTGCCTCCCAAGTGCTGGGATTAAAGGCGTGCACCACCACGCCTGGCCAGTTTAGCTCAGTTTTTTATTTATTTATTTATTTATTTTTTCTTTCTTTTTTTAAAAATTAATTTATTATTTTTTTGTATGTGTATGAATGTACTGTCTGCATGTAGGTTTGTGCACCTGTGTCGTGCAATGCCGCGGAGGTCAGAAGAGGGTGTCGGATTCCCCTGGAACTGGAGTTCTCCTGGAATTGGAGTTACAGACAGTTCTTAGATGCCATGTGGGTGCTGGGGATCAAACCCGGGTCCTCTGCAAGAGCAGTCAGTTCTCTTAACCGCTAGGCTATCTCTCCAGCCCTTAGCTCAGTTTTTAATTTTTTTATTTTTATTTTTATTTTTTGGGGGTCTTTTTCAGATAGGGTCTCCCTGTAGTCCCAGCTGTCCTGAAACTCACTCTATAGACCAGGCTGGCCTCGAACTCACAAAGATCCGCCTGCCTCTGCCTCCCGAGTGCTAGGATTAAAGGCGTGCTCCACCGCGCCCGCTAGCTCAGTTTTTTAAAGAATAAATGGGGGCTAGAAAGACGGCTAAGTAGTTAAGGCATTGGCTGCTCTTGCAGAGGACCTGGGTTCACTTCTGAGCACATACGTGTCAGATAAGGACCACTTGCAACTCCAGATCTTTTTTTTTTTTTTCTGACATTGTAAAGTTGAGAGCAACTCCAGTTCTAGGGGATCTGTTGGCTTCTTCTGGCCTCCGTGGGCACCACACACACAGTATATTTACAAGAAGAAAAATATTAATGCACATAAAAGTAATAATAATGGACACCGGATGTGTTTGTGCACGCCTTTAATCCCAGCACTCAGGAGGCAGAAGCAGGCAGATCTCTGTGAGTTCAAGGCCAGCCTGGTCTACATCATAGCAAGTTTCAGGACACCTGGGGCTACAGGTGTCTGTAAAAGACCTAATAATAATAATAATAATAATAATAATAATAATAATGGGTCTGATCCATTAATTGTATTTTATGGCCCTTTCATGGGTTTTATCCACAACTTAAAAGTATCATCTTGAGCCGGGCGTGGTGGCGCAAGCCTTTAATCCTAGCACTTGGGAGGCAGAGACAGGCGGATCTTTGTGAGTTCAAGGCCAGCCTGGTCTACAGAGTGAATTCCAGGACAGCTGGGGCTACAGGGAAACCCTGTCTCACAAAAAGACAAAAAACAAAAAACAAAAAAAAAACAGTATCATCTTGAGTGGTGGATGTGGAGGTGCACACCTTTAATTCCAGCACTAGGGAGGCAGAGGCAGGGGGTATCTCTGAGTTCAAGGCCAACGTGGTCTACATAGTGAGTTCAAGGCCAGCCAGTGCTACATAATGAGACTCTGTCTCAAAAAAAACAAAACTGTGTATATAATATATATACATATTGTATACATATTAGATGTTATATATGTATAAAATCTTGAAGCCAGGGCTGGAGAGATAGCCTAGCGGTTAAGAGCACCGACGCTCTTGCAGAGGACCCGGGTTCGATCCCCAGCACCCACATGGCGGCTAAGAACCGTCTGTAACTCCAATTCCAGGAGAACTCCAGTTCCAGGGGAATCCAAGACCCTCTTCTGACCTCCGCGGCATTGCACGACACGGTTGCACAGGAACTGCATGCAGGACAATTACATTCATACACATAAAAAAAAAAAAAAAAAAAAAAAATCTTGAAGCCCAAACATGTTGGCTCACACCTGTATCTCAGCACTTAGGAAGCTTAAGAGAAGGGTTACAAGTATGAGGCCAGCTTAATGTACAGAAGAAAGCCCATCTCAACAACAAACAAATTACCCAGTAAGTTTAAATGAGATAAGGCATGTAATGTGTTTGGTCCTGGGAGGGCTCCCTAAATTGGAAACTTTGCAAAGTGCTATTCTGGTAGAAGAACCTACTAAGTGCCGGTCGTGGTGGCGCACGCCTTTAATCCTAGCACTTGGGAGGCAGAGGCAGGCCGATCTTTGTGAGTTCAAGGCCAGCCTGGTCTACAGAGTGAGTTCCAGGACAGCTGGGGCTACAGGGAGACTCTGTCTCGAAAAGACCAAAAAAAAAAAAAAAAAAAAAGAGAGAAAAAAGAAGAACTTACTAAGCAAAGCAATGGGAGCTTGCCGATTGCTGGGAGGAGGAAGACTAAAGACAAGCAAACTGCACGGACACCAACACTGGAAACATGGCAATGCTGCTCAGGACTGTCTCAGATCTCTGTGCCTGTCTGGATTCTCCTCTACCATCTTGGCCTCTTGGTGCATATGCCCCTGCAGCTCTGCTAACCATCCTTCTTTTCAACATAATTTATTACCAGATGCTTCCTTCATAGAACCACCTTTATCTGAAATAAGTTATTTATTTGCATGTTTATTGCTCCCTGGAGCCCTTTCACTGTGAGGACAGCAATCCTGTCTACCTTGTTCATAAATGTATCTGGGGGAAATACAATGCTTATTCACAATCCATCTTAAGTGAATGAAATAACTCAGAAATTAGCAGGTATATAGTGCAAAAAAAATATATATATATATTAATATATATCTTATTTAATTTTATTATTTTTTATGTGTATGAGTGTACTGTCTGCATGTAGGTTGTGTACCCGTGTCGTGAAATGCCGCGGAGGTCAGAAGGGGTGTCGGATTCCCCTGGAACTGGAGTAAGACAGTTCTCAGCCGCCACTGTGGGTGCTGGGGATGGAACCGGGTCCTCTGCAAGAGCAGTCTGCGCTCTTACCACTGGTCATCTCTCCAGCCACCAGAGAAAATTCCTAAGGATTGGGTTTCTTCTTCAGGATTGGGTACTGTAATCAAAGAAATCTATTTTTCAGGGGGTTCTCATTAGTCCTGAACATATTGTTTCCTTTTAATTTCTTGAGGGCAAAGTCCGCTTGATTTCTATATCCATCATTAGCAATCAAAATACTGCCAGGTAGTGGGCGCTCCATCACTATTTGAAGAATAAAAAGAATAAGCAGGGAATTATGCCTATGCCTAATAAACGATGCACGGCAGGTTGCAGTTCCTCCCCGAGACAGGAGGCGACGCCATCACGTTAGCATCTTGACTGCCGGCTATTCTTGGTCCTTCCGGCTGACCGTCCGACATTAGGTCTTCCAGAAGCGTGTGCGGAAGTTAGCCAATAGAAAGATGCCTCAGTTGAGGAGTCTAGCAGAGCTACCCAATGAGCCCAGTGATTCTAGAAAAGGGGCGGTGCTAGTGGGAGGGGCCGAGGGGAGCGGTTAGAGGTGGGAGTTGGCGCTGCGGGTCGGGCGGGGACAGCGGGTTGCGATGCAGACCGGGTCTCGGTGGTGACCGGAGCTGCCGCCCGACATGAACTCGCTGGAACAGGCGGAAGGTAGGGTGGGCCGCCGGTCCCCTCGCGGAATCCCGCCTCGCCCCGAGCAGGAGTGGCCACGGGGCGGAGGCGGGCGCGCGGGGCTTCGGGGCGTCCCGCGGCGGCTCGCGCTGCGTGCATCCCAGCGGCCCGTGCCGGGGCGCCCTAACTGGGGCTTCTCTTCCAGTGACCAGCACAGGGATCTTGGGTGTTGTACTCTGCGGTTTTTTTCCCCCTCTAGTCTGGTAACCCCACGAGCTGGAACCTTAATTTCTTTCTTGGCTTCCGTCATCACTGGGGTTGGGAAGTGCTCTGGGTTTTCCAAAGTTTTAAAAACACCAAGGGGGAGAAACTACCGCACTTCATTCAGAGGTTCTCCCTGGACGCCCTGTCAAATAGCACAGGGCGTCGGTGCTCTGCAACTGTCCAGATGATCACCTGTGACCCAGTGGGTCGAGGAGAGGGAGTATCTTTGCACAGCCCGTTATCTATCTCCGGAAGTCTAATAAGACTATACTACAAAGTCATTAATTAATGATAGCGCCAGAGACGCAATCGGTTAATTGCAGTCAAATAGATCTCTGTGACTTTGACTTTGATGTTCTAACAGAAAGTTCTTCGTTCCACAAAATTAGAACTCGATTGGTTTTGATGGTTTTATTTGCAACTTCTCAAACTCCAGCTTTGGGCTTTAGGTGAGGTTACTGCCTGATTTTCCACACAACATTTTTTTCCAGTTTCTAAAAGTAGACGGCCAGTTTCCAGTTGGAATTAAAACTTTTTGTGTATTTCTTAAAGCTGTCATAGTAAGCAGATAGTGTGGTGACACCTGTAATTTGGACTGCAAGACCTGTAAACAGTTATCTATCTAAAATTTTGTCTTAAGTTCGAACTAGTAAGAGTGGCTAATTAGAAAACTGAAATCTTTTTACCTAGATCTCAAGGCTTTTGAGAGAAGACTTACTGAATATATTCATTGTTTGCAACCTGCCACTGGCCGTTGGAGAAGTAAGTTCCTGAATGCTTTCTGAGGGAAAATGAAGTGCAGTTGGTAATGTTCTGCCTAAGTAAGAATTTGTGTTTATTTAACAAATATTTGCTTTACTAGACCATAAGGGCTCTGTGTTTAGATAAATTTTTAAGGTTAACACTGTATGCAGTATATTACAAAGAAGTGCTTAAGAAAATTAGGTGATGGAGAGATGGCTCAGTGGATAAGACCTGGGCCAGTACAAGGTGTGAGACTGAGTCATCCCAGAAACCATAGAGGTGGAAGGAAAACACAGATTCCACCAAGTTGTCCCTGACCTCCACTGTAGGTAGCATTCGGCACACACAAACTATACTAAATAAAAATTTGAAAAAAAAAAGAAAAAGGAAATTAAAACTATCCAAGAAGGATTTATTTTTATGGTTGAATTTTTATTTATCCATGAAATACAATTTTATTATATTACCTTTGATAAAAACACAATAAAAATTTCACTATCCTGATTAGTAGTTTTACACCTTATCTGCAAACTAACTGGACCTGGTTGGTGCAGGCCTGTGTTCTCAGCACTGCACTCTGAGGCTGTAACATGATTTTGTCTCCAAAAATTATGCAAAATGGATCGGAGAGATGGCTTGGTCAGAAATTGCCATGTAAGCCTGAGAACCTGAATCGGGTCTCCAGTGTTCACATAGAAAGCTGGGTGTGCACATGCCTATAAGCCTTGGTAGGGAGAGAATCCTTGGGGCTTGCTGGCTAGCCAGTTCTAGCTGAATCCTTTTGTTCCAGGTTTAGTGACAGACTCTTTATCTCATAAAATAGGGTGGACATTGACCTTTGGCCTCCACATGCACACAAAAGTATCCCCAAACAAAACAAATTTTGCCTACAAACCACTGAAATAAAATTTTGTTAAGAGTGGTGGTGAGCGCTTTAATCCTAGCAGTTGGAGGCAGAGGCAGGTGGATCTCTATGAGTTCAAGACCAGCCTGGTCTACAGGGCTAGTTCAGGCCAGCTGTGGCTACAGGAAGACCTGTCTCAAAAAAAAAAAATAATTTTTTTTGTTGTTGTTAAGAAAATTCAGTTTTGGGGCCGGAGAGATGGCTCAGTGATTCAGGCACCTACTGTTCTTGCAGAGGACTTGAGTTTGGTTCCAGCACTCAGAGCAAGTAGCTCACAACTGCATGTAACTCTAGCTCTAGGAAATCTGACGCACTCTTATGACTCTTTAGGAACTTGCAGTCACTCACACTTACAAAAACACACATGTACACACACACATATATGCGCATATATACCATATACACACATAATTTAAAAAATAATAAACTATTTGAATTTTTTACTTTTTGTGTAATGGATTTTTGCCTGGTGTATGAAAGTGCATCTCGTGAGTGTCTGTTACCCTCAGAGGCCAGAAGAATGCTTGGGAACTGCAGTTATGGATGGGTATGAGCCATCGTGGAGCTGCTGGAAACTGATCCGGTCCTCTGGAAAAGCCATAAATGTCTTAACACTGAGCCATCTCTCCAAAATATTTTATTTGTTTGTTTTATTGAGACAGGGTCTCCATGTAGTGCTAGCTAGCCTGGAACTTGATATATTAAACCCGGCTGGCCTCGATCTCACAGAGATCCACCAGCCTCTGCCTCTGAGTGCTGGAATTAAAGGTGTGTGTCACTAAGCCCAGCATAAATCTTTGTTTAAAGAAGAAATTTATTTTCACTGAGGTGTTCTCAGTGATAGAGCATGTGCTTCCATGCATTAAAAAATGGTATTTAATGTGTACTTACAAATGTTATGACATGTCCCTTGGTTGACTTTTTAATTTTATTTTTATTTTATGTATGTAAGGTATTTCCTGCATGTGTGTAATGCACCCATGTTGTNAGTTAGGATCCAGTGATGTTTCATGTCATTGCTTCAACTAAAAAGTATTTTGAGGTTTTTATGGCCAACCGATGAGCTATGGATTGTAGTGTTAAACATAGTGAGAACCATGCTGCTTATGTCCTAAATGTTTAGAGAGGAATATTAATGGAAGCAGAGCAAAGAGTGAAGAGAACCTGCCTAAGCATTGCCTGTTGCTAACCCTGGGCCAAAGGCTGAAGCCCTCTGTGGTTTTAACTTACATGGAGAACAAGGATAGTCATGTAATTGCTTTAGTTTGATAGGACTCAAAAAGACAACAGAAGCATAATATTTGAAGTTGACTCTAACACATATTAGAAGCAGGTGCTAGCTGCTTGAAACTGGAAAGTCACCCTCACAGTACCCTTTCCTTGTTGTTGGTACTTTGTAACTTGGCATCTTGAGGACTGTCAGAGTCTCGCTGTTGGATGGATTCTTCTGTAGTCCTGCCACTTCTCACTCAGTATGCAGCCATTTTCTTTACAGTGAAGTTTACTTTATCTGATATCAATGTAGACAGTTTTTTCTCCTTCTTTTTAAAAAGTTTATCATTATATATATATTTAATTTTATTTATTTTTTATGTGTATGAGTGTACTGTCTGCATGTAGGTTTGTGTACCCGTGTCGTGAAATGCCGCGGAGGTCAGAAGAGGGTGTCGGATTCCCCTGGAACTGGAGTTACAGACAGTTCTCAGCCGCCATGTGGGTGCTGGGGATGGAACCCGGGTCCTCTGCAAGAGCAGTCTGCGCTCTTAACCACTAGGTCATCTCTCCAGCCACCAGAGAGAAATTCTTAAAGGATTGGGTTTCTTCTTCAGGATTGGGTACTGTAATCAAAGAAATCTATTTTTCAGGGGGTTCTCATTAGTCCTGAACATAATTTGTTTTCCTTTTAATTTCTTGAGGGCAAAGTCCGCTTGATTTCTATATCCATCATTAGCAATCAAAATACTGCCAGGTAGTGGGCGCTCCATCACTATTTGAAGAATAAAAAGAATAAGCAGGGAATTATGCCTATGCCTAATAAACGATGCACGGCAGGTTGCAGTTCCTCCCCGAGACAGGAGGCGACGCCATCACGTTAGCATCTTGACTGCCGGCTATTCTTGGTCCTTCCGGCTGACCGTCCGACATTAGGTCTTCCAGAAGCGTGTGCGGAAGTTAGCCAATAGAAAGATGCCTCAGTTGAGGAGTCTAGCAGAGCTACCCAATGAGCCCAGTGATTCTAGAAAAGGGGCGGTGCTAGTGGGAGGGGCCGAGGGGAGCGGTTAGAGGTGGGAGTTGGCGCTGCGGGTCGGGCGGGGACAGCGGGTTGCGATGCAGACCGGGTCTCGGTGGTGACCGGAGCTGCCGCCCGACATGAACTCGCTGGAACAGGCGGAAGGTAGGGTGGGCCGCCGGTCCCCTCGCGGAATCCCGCCTCGCCCCGAGCAGGAGTGGCCACGGGGCGGAGGCGGGCGCGCGGGGCTTCGGGGCGTCCCGCGGCGGCTCGCGCTGCGTGCATCCCAGCGGCCCGTGCCGGGGCGCCCTAACTGGGGCTTCTCTTCCAGTGACCAGCACAGGGATCTTGGGTGTTGTACTCTGCGGTTTTTTTCCCCCTCTAGTCTGGTAACCCCACGAGCTGGAACCTTAATTTCTTTCTTGGCTTCCGGTCATCACTGGGGTTGGGAAGTGCTCTGGGTTTTCCAAAGTTTTAAAAACACCAAGGGGGAGAAACTACCGCACTTCATTCAGAGGTTCTCCCTGGACGCCCTGTCAAATAGCACAGGGCGTCGGTGCTCTGCAACTGTCCAGATGATCACCTGTGACCCAGTGGGTCGAGGAGAGGGAGTATCTTTGCACAGCCCGTTATCTATCTCCGGAAGTCTAATAAGACTATACTACAAAGTCATTAATTAATGATAGCGCCAGAGACGCAATCGGTTAATTGCAGTCAAATAGATCTCTGTGACTTTGACTTTGATGTTCTAACAGAAAGTTCTTCGTTCCACAAAATTAGAACTCGATTGGATTTTGATGGTTTTATTTGCAACTTCTCAAACTCCAGCTTTGGGCTTTAGGTGAGGTTACTGCCTGATTTTCCACACAACATTTTTTTCCAGTTTCTAAAAGTAGACGGCCAGTTTCCAGGAATTGGAATTAAAACTTTTTTGTCGTATTCTTAAAGCTGTCATAGTAAGCAGATAGTGTGGTGACACCTGTAATTTGGACTGCAAGACCTGTAAACAGTTATCTATCTAAAATTTTGTCTTAAGTTCGAACTAGTAAGAGTGGCTAATTAGAAAACTGAAATCTTTTTACCTAGATCTCAAGGCTTTTGAGAGAAGACTTACTGAATATATTCATTGTTTGCAACCTGCCACTGGCCGTTGGAGAAGTAAGTTCCTGAATGCTTTCTGAGGGAAAATGAAGTGCAGTTGGTAATGTTCTGCCTAAGTAAGAATTTGTGTTTATTTAACAAATATTTGCTTTACTAGACCATAAGGTTTCTCTGTGTTTAGATAATTTTTAAATGTATTTAACACTGTATGCAGTATATTACAAAGAAGTGCTTAAGAAAATTAGGTGATGGAGAGATGGCTCAGTGGATAAAGACCTGGGCCATACAAGTGTGGAGATCTGAGTTCATCTCCAGAAACCATTTAGAGGTGGAAGGAAAACACAGATTCCACAAAGTTGTCCTCTGACCTCCACCTGTATGTAGCATTCGTGCACACACAAACATATACTAAATAAAAATTTGAAAAAAGAAAAAGGAAATTAAAACTATCCTAAGAAGATTTATTTTTTATGGTTGAATTTTTATTTATCCATGAAAATACAATTTTATTAATATTACCTTTGATAAAAACACAATAAAAATTTCACTATCCTGATTAGTAGTTTTACACCTTATCTGCAAACTAACTGGACCTGGTTGGTGCAGGCCTGTGTTCTCAGCACTGCACTCTGAGGCTGTAACATGATTTTGTCTCCAAAAATTATGCAAAATGGACTGGAGAGATGGCTTGGTCAGAAATTGCCATGTAAGCCTGAGAACCTGAATCGGGTCTCCAGTGTTCACATAGAAAGCTGGGTGTGCACATGCCTATAAGCCTTGGTAGGGAGAGAATCCTTGGGGCTTGCTGGCTAGCCAGTTCTAGCTGAATCCTTTTGTTCCAGGTTTAGTGACAGACTCTTTATCTCATAAAATAGGGTGGACATTGACCTTTGGCCTCCACATGCACACAAAAGTATCCCCAAACAAAACAAATTTTGCCTACAAACCACTGAAATAAAATTTTGTTAAGAGTGGTGGTGAGCGCCTTTAATCCTAGCAGTTGGGAGGCAGAGGCAGGTGGATCTCTATGAGTTCAAGACCAGCCTGGTCTACAGGGCTAGTTCCAGGCCAGCTGTGGCTACAGGAAGACCTGTCTCAAAAAAATAATTTTTTTTGTTGTTGTTAAGAAAAATCAAGTTTTGGGGCCGGAGAGATGGCTCAGTGATTCAGAGCACTTACTGTTCTTGCACAGGACTTGAGTTTGGTTCCAGCACTCAGAGCAAGTAGCTCACAACTGCATGTAACTCTAGCTCTAGGAAATCTGACGCACTCTTATGACTCTTTAGGAACTTGCAGTCACTCACACTTACAAAAACACACATGTACACACACACATATATGCGCATATATACACATATACACACATAATTTAAAAAATAATAAACTATTTGAAATTTTTTTACTTTTATGTGTATGGATGTTTTGCCTGAGTGTATGAAAGTGCATCTCGTGAGTGTCTGTTACCCTCAGAGGCCAGAAGAATGCTTGGGAACTGCAGTTATGGATGGGTATGAGCCATCGTG
Source organism: Rhizomys pruinosus (assembly GCA_009823505.1). Classification (NCBI taxonomy): domain Eukaryota; kingdom Metazoa; phylum Chordata; class Mammalia; order Rodentia; family Spalacidae; genus Rhizomys; species Rhizomys pruinosus. Next base: position 2,086,063 of record VZQC01011742.1, on the reverse strand, counting down.
GAGCTGCTGGAAACTGATCCGGTCCTCTGGAAAAGCCATAAATGCTCTTAACACTGAGCCATCTCTCTATCCCTGTAAATATTTTATTTGTTTGTTTTATTGAGACAGGGTCTCCATGTAGTGCTAGCTAGCCTGGAACTTGATATATAAACCAGGCTGGCCTCGATCTCACAGAGATCCACCAGCCTCTGCCTCCTGAGTGCTGGAATTAAAGGTGTGTGTCACTAAGCCCAGCATAAATCTTTGTTTAAAGAAGAAAATTCATATTTTCACTGAGGTGTTCTCAGTGATAGAGCATGTGCTTCCATGCATTAAAAAATGGTATTTAATGTGTACTTACAAATGTTATGACATGTCCCTTGGTTGACTTTTTAATTTTATTTTTATTTTATGTATGTAAGTGTATTTCCTGCATGTGTGTAAATGCACCCATGTTGTATGATGCCCACAGAAGACATACGGCAGCGTCGGATCCCTTGGAACTGGAGTTACAGACAATTGTTAGCCCCTATGTGGGTGCTGGGATTTGAACCCAGATCTTCTGTAAGAATAGCGAGTGCTCTTAACTGCTGAGCCATCTCTGCAGCCCCCTTAGTTGACTTTTTATAAGGGTTTAAAGACTTGTTTTTTAATATTTATTTCTGTTTTATGTGTATGAGTGTATTGCCTGTACATGTGTAAGTGCACCTGTGTTGTGCAATTGCCCACAGAGGTCAGAAGAGGGTGTTGGATTCCCCTGCAACTGGATTTACATATGATTGTTGGCCACCATGTGGATAATGGGAACTAAACTGCAGTCTTCTGCAAGAGCAGCCAGTGATCTTTTTTTTTTTTTATGTGTATGAATGTACTGTCTGCATGTAGGTTTGTGCACCCATGTCATGCAATGCCGCGGATGTCAGAAGAGGGTGTTGGATTCCCCTGGAAGCCATCATGTGGGTGCTGGGGATCGAACCCGGGTCCTCTGCAAAAGCAGTTGGCGCTCTTAACTGCTAGGCCATCTCTCCAGCCCCAGCCAGTGATCTTTTTTAAAAAATAGTATTTTTTTATTGCTTTATGTGTTTGAGTGTATTTTGCCTGCATGTATGTAATTGTATCTATGTGCCAGTGGAGGTCAGAAGAGGGCATTGGATTCCTCTGGAACTGGAGTTATGGATGGTTGTTAGCCACTATGTGGGTGCTGGAAATCAAACCTGAGTCCTCTGCAAGAACAGCCAGTGCTCTTAACCACTGAGTCATCTCTTCATCCCCCACTTTGTTTATTTTTTAAAGATTTATTTATTTTCACTTTATATATGTCTGTAAGTAACTGCCTGTGTGCAAGTTTGCCATGTGCATGCAGGGGCCCCAGAAGTCTAGAAGAGGATGTAGGGTGCTCTGGAACTAGAGTTACAGGCTGTCGTAAGCTTCCTGAGATGGGTACTTGCAACTGAATCCTGGTCTTCTGGAAAAGCAGCAAGTGCCTTTTGACTGCTGAGCCATCTCTAGCCTCCCTCTTAGTTGATTTTGAATACAGCAAGCATAAAGGTGTGCTTTGAAGTCTGATCCAGAAAAGAATTTCACATGTATACAGCCTATTCCTAGTTACTGCCTCAAGGGAGGGGTGGAGTAGACAATGAGGACAAATACAGAGATTGCTTATCTGTGCTGGGACAGCTCTTCTCTGGGCTTACCCGCCTTTTTAGATATAGAGAGATTGCTTATCTATATCAGGGACAGCTCCTCTCTGGGCTTACCCCCCTTTTTGGATATAGAGAGATTGCTTATCTGTGCTGGGACAGCTCCTCTCTGGGCTTACCGCCTTTTTAGTTATACAGAGATTGCTTATCTGTGCTGGGACAGCTCCTCTCTGGGCTTACCCGCCTTTTTAGTTATATAGAGATTACTTATCTGTGCTGGGACTGCTCCTCTCTGGGCCTACCCCCCTTTTGGATATCAGGTCTTGCTGTGTTGCTCAGGCTAGCCTCTACCTCCTGGGCCCAAATGATTCTCCTACTTCTGCCCCCACCACAGTTGATGGAACCAGAGATGTGTCTCACCACTTAGCTTTGGAGTACTCTTAGGAAGTTGGACTCCCTGGATTTAATTTCTGCCTGGAAGGAAGGAAGTACAGTGGTGCAGTTAGGACATAACCATTGTTTCAGTGCTGGCTATCAGATCCAGGGTCTTATATCTGCTAGGCACACCCTCCACTACTGAGCCACATTAGCAGCACAATTTGAAGGTGTAATTCAGTTTGCAGAACCAGAAGACCACTGCTGAAGTTAGGGTTAAGATTTTTGTGTAATTTTTATTAGATCTTTGTGAAGTTTCATAGATTGTGAGAATTTTGATTGGTTAGATTTCTTGTTCTTCTTTACCTAGAAATTGCTCCCCAAACCTTTGCTTCCCTTGGAAACTTTTTAAATGTTTATAATGCTGTGTTAACAGCCATAAACAAACACACTAAACTTTGCATCTGCCTCCTACAAATGCCGTCAGGTTGATTAATGTACCATTCTAGTAAAAGCCTGTCTATGGGATCCTTTCTAATATTTTGATTGTGATTTTACTTCACTTAGAAATAAATTACCTATGAGCCGGGTGTGGTGGCGCACAGAGTTCGTTCCAGGACAGCTGGGGCTACAGGGAGACCCTGTCTCAAAAAGACCAAAAAAAAGAAATTACCTATGTATTACTAAATTTTTCTTTCTGGAATTACAAAATTATAAGGAATTGTGTTTAATATGTTCTTAAAAGACAATTTTGATTCTGTTAGTAAATAACTAAAGTGAAAATTTTAAAAATTTACCTCTGTTCACCTGGAATTCTACATGATTAAGGTTTTACTATATTTCTGTTACTCTTTGAGTCTTGGTTTCCATGTTTGAAAATATATTCATCCTAACTGAAAGACAAAGAAACTGTCGTATTTCTGGAGTATTGCCTAATTCAAGATACCCTTTCTCTTCTTTTCTTTTTTCCTCTCGGTGTTTTTGAGACAGGATCTCTGTGTAGCCCCAGGGTCCCCCTATAGACCAGGGTGGCCTTGAACTCATAGAGATCTGCCTGCCTCTGCCTCCCAGTGCTGGGATTAAAGGCATGTACCACCACACCTGGCTTAATACCATTTATTCATCAGATTTATTTATTTATTTATTTATTTATTTATTTATTTATTTATTTATTTATTTATTTATTTTGCGGTTCTTAGCCTCAGCCTTTATTGGCTGCAATTTCCCCATAGCCCTATATTGGTCTCTTTTTTGAGACAGGGTCTCCCTGTAGCTCCAGCTGGCCTGGAACTCACTCTGTAGACCAGGCTGGCCTTGAACTCACAAAGATCCGCCTGCCTCTGGCTCCCAAGTGCTAGGATTAAAGGTGTGCGCCACCACACCCGGCTATTTAGAATTTTTTTAAGGCCTGGAGAGATGGCTCAGCAGTTAAGAGTACTTAACTGCTCTTGCAGAAGACTGGGGTTTGGTTCCCAGCACCCATATCAGGTGGCTCACAATTGTCTATAACTCTAGTTCCCGGGGATCTAGTACCCTCTCTCTTCCTTGGGCTTCTGCATACAAAACCTCACATAGCCTTATTCATAGAAATAAAAATAAATATGTAAAAAGAGACTAATACTGATTGTTTGCCTCCAAAGTGACTCCACCCTCATTAGCACTGACCTTTGTTTAATTCAGCAATAGTAGCCTGCATGGCATAGTCCTTTAAGTTAGAACTCATATCTGTAGTGTGGTTTAGAAAGAAGTCTTTGTTGTGTGTTTGCATTAGAAAATGGGAGGGGTTTTTTTCCTTCCAATTTGAGTTTACAGGATCTGTAAAGCAACAGTGGAAGTTATATAACATGGAATCTTATGTTGAAATTTTGTCATCTTGGCCAGGTGTGATGGCACATGCCTTTAATCCTAGCACTCGGGAGGCAGAGGCAGGTGGATCTCTGTGAGTTCAAGGCCAGCCTGGTCTACATAGTGAGTTCCAGGACAGCTGGGGCTGCATGGAGACCCTGTCTCGAAAAGACAAAAAAAAAAAAAAAAAAGAAAAAAAAGAAAAGAAAGAAATTTCGTCATCTGATTTCTTTATTTTAATTTCATTAATCTTCGTTCTCATCAAATCTAACCAAGTAACAAGGAAGTGGGTGTTATCTCAGGTACCAGGGTTTGGAATGTCGAAGGGCATTCCTTAAGATGTGGCAAGTCTGACTCTTGTTAGAACCATGTTCTGTAATAAAGTGCCATGTTCTTTGGCTGCTGCTTGTTAGGAACTGATGGAATAGTAGCCACTCTGAAGGATGTGTTTGTGTACTAATTTTGTGTTTATCTTTCATCAGTGCTTCTTATAGTGGTGTCTGTCTGTACAGCTACTGGTGCCTGGAACTGGCTAATAGATCCTGAGACACAAAAGGTAGAAGTTTTGTTTTAAAATCTTTAGTAGATTAAATGAGATAATGTATGTAGTGATGCTTAATAATAAAGTATTCTGCAGTGCTACTTGTGTCTGCTTCTAATGATGTTAATCCCTGCATTAACAACATGCTCTAATTTGCTTACGGAAAGCACTGGCTAGCTGTTCTAAATATCTGAATAAGGGAAAAGATCTAAGAAATGTTACTCCATATATGCTATTACTTCATTTTTGAATTTTCTTATTTTCATGTGAGCATTCTTTTCCTTTTTTATTTAGTGTCAGCTTTTAAAAATTATAATTCAGCGAATTATGTGTTAATATCTTACTTTACCCCATAAAGCATTTGAAATGACTATAGAAAAAAATATGACAAAATATAACTGTGATTAAAAAAAGCAGATTAGAGCAGTAGTTAAAATCAAGAAGGAGCTGTGCATGGTGGCACACACCTTTAATCCCAGCACTCTGGAGGCAGAGGCAGGCAGATCTCTGTGAGTTCAAGGCTAGTGTGCTCTACATAGCAAGTTCCAGGTCAGCTTGGACTACAAGGAAGACCCTGTCTCAAAAAAGGCCAAAAAGAAAAAAAGAAAGAAAAATCAGGAAAGAAACCAGGTCACTGATTTCTAGACCATGTGGTTCAGCAGAGTTATAGAATTGAGTTATAATTTGATCTAATCAGTGGAGTCACAGATAATTTTGTGTGTTGTCATTGTCATTGAGGTAAACATGCCAATTTCCTGAGTTAGCAGAGCTTTTCTTTCTCGGCATTTATCTTTCCACATTTCTTGCCTGGAGTTTAATATAGGAAACATGGAGCCATCTCCCATTGGGCACTTTGCAGGAACATCCCTATATCAAGGCAATAACAGATTTCATAATGTTAGCTCTTGAAGCATTATTTGATGAAAGCTGACAAAATGTTTTTCAAATTTCCAACTCTATTAGTGCTTTAATTTCAAGCTCAGCATTTTTTATTAGAGAAGCAGAGGTGTCCAGTTTTTTTCAGTGAACACACCCTCCCACCTATGTTTAGTTCAGTGCCACAATTTTCACAAATTGTAAATAGGTTCTCTCTTTTAAAGCTATAATTAACTATGTTCTGTAGTTTTGTGTTCTACTTTCCAGAAGGAAAAACCTAGTACTAAAGCTTTTGTCATCAGCCTGTTGAGACAGCCAGGAGGTTATTTAGCATGGAGTCTCCTAACTCTGCTGGGGGAGCTAGAAAAGGACAGGAAGCAGGGAGGTTGGTGTTGGAGTTTTATGTTAATAGAGGGGTTTGTGGCAGACAGTAAACTCTCCTGTGAGTTCATTTGATCTAAGGCTCTGCTTCTTTAGAGAAAGGTTGGAAGGAGGCTGGCAAGAAGATTGAAAAAGGTCTACCTTGGGAAATGAGTCTGACATTCAATTGAGAAAAATATAAGCTGATTTCAGCTCGTTGAGATCTTAATAAAACACCAAATTAAATGTAATTTGAAATGTGCCCGAAACTATGTAGTTAATATAATTTTCTAAATTAGGTGAGAATGTAGCTATTAGCCTTAGGGTTGGCTCTTTACTTCAGTATTTAATAACCCCAAACTTGATGAGAGTTAACCAGCAATTGTGTCTGAAGCAGGAGTTGCAAATACAAAAGCCAGGGAGAAAAGGAATCTGACAGACACTTAAAAGACGAGGGAAACTGATGTTAATATGTCATTGTTGCCATGAACAGAAGGAGGCTAATACCAACTGATCAGTTTAAAGTAAAAGCATAAAGCCAGGCGTGCTTGTGCACTCCTGTAATCCGGGCATGAGAGGCAACATGAAGCAGGAGGATTTCGAGCTGAAGGCCTGCCTGGGCTGCATGGTGAGACCTTGCCAAACAATAAACACAGCAAAAAAAATTTTTTTTAATTTAACATATTAGGGGTAGAAAGATGGTTCAGGGGATAAAGTGTTTGTGGTGTAAATAGGAGTTCATATGGTATAAATATGAGGACCTGAGTTCATATGGTGTAAATATGAGGACCTGAGATCCTGTTTCCAGCACTCAAGTAAAGCCAGGTGTGGCAGTCAGTGCACGTTTGTAGCCCAGTGCTGGGGTAGAGAGGATGGAGAGATGGAAGGATCCAGGAGGCATGCTGGCAGCCAATCTAGCTAAATCAGTGAGCTTCAAGATCAGTGAGGGAACCTCTGTTAAGAAATAGGTAGAGGGCTGGAGAGATGGCCTAGCGGTTATAGTGCCGACTGCTTTTGCAGAGGACCCGGGTTCGATCCCCAGCGCCCACATGGCGGCCGAGAACCGTCTGAAGCTCCAATTCCAGGAGAACTCCAGTTCCAGGGGAATCCGACACCCTCTTCTGACCTCTGCGGCATTGCACGACATGGGTGCACAAACCTGCATACAGACAGTACATTCACATACAAAAATAAATAAAATTAAAAAAAAAAAAAAAAAGAAATAGAGGGCTGAAGAGATAGCTCAGTGTGGCTAAGAACACTGACTTCAAAAAAAAAAAAAAGGCTGGGCTTGGTGGCGCATGCCTTTAATCCTAGCACTTGGGAGGCAGAGGCAGGCGGATCTTTGTGAGTTCAAGGCCAGCCTGGGTCTAACGAAGTGGATTCCAGGAAAGCTGGGACTACAGGAGACCCTGTCTCGAAAAGACCAAAAAACAAAAAAAAAAAAAAAAAAAAAGAACACTGACTTCTCTTGCAGAGGACCTGGGTTTGATTCCTAGCACCCACATGGCGACTAATAACCTTCCTTAACTGCAATTTCAGAGATTTGACCCCTTCATCTGACCTCCAAGGGCATTGCATGACACAAGTTTACTTACTTCCATACAGGTAGTACACTCACACACATAAAATAATAAAATATTTTTATAAAAAGAAATAGGGCCAGGCATGGTGGCGCACGCCTTTAATCCTAGCACTTGGGAGGCAGAGGCAGGCGGATCTCTGTGAGTTCAAGGCCAGCCTGGTCTACAGAGCAAGTTCCAGGATAGCTGGGGCTACAGGGAGACCCTGTTTTGCAAAGACAAGAAAGGAAGGAAGGGAGAGAGGGAGGGAGGGAGGGAGGGAAGAGAGAGAGAGAGAGAGAGAGAGAGAGAGAGAGAGAGAGAGAGAGAGAGAGGAGGGTGAGCGTGGTGGCACACGCCTTTAATCCCAGCACTCCGGAGGGAGAGGCAGGTGGATCTCTGTGAGTTCAAGGCCAGCTTGGTCTACATAGTGAGTTCCAGGCCAGCTAAATGGAGACCCTGTCTCATAAAAGACCAAAAAAAAAAAAAAATTAGAAATAAGGTAGAGCTGGACATGGTGGTGTATGTCCAGTCCCAGCACTGGAGAGGAAGAGGCAGGGGGCTTTGTGTGTTCTAGCCCAGCCAGGACTACTTAGAGCCTATCTCAAAACAAAACAAAAAAAAGTGATAAAAGAAGATACCTGTGTTAACCTGTGGCCTCCATACACACGTATTCAAGTCAGAATCAGCATGCATGCACATAGGCTATACACATACACACAATATTACAAAGCACTATAATGCTGTGTGGACCAAACAGCTGGCTTGTAAAAATCAAACCTCAGGGTTAATTTTTTTTTTTTTTATTACATTTCTTCGTTGTGTGGTGGGTGGTATAGGTGTGAGGGTCACAGGACAACTCTGGTGCTGGCAGGCTCCTTCTACCATGTGGATCCTGGGATAGAACTCTAAGTCATCAGTCTTGGCAGGAAGTGCCTTTAACCACTGACCCATCTTACCTACTGTAAACCTCAGAAATTTTAAGAGGACAGTCTTTTAAAACATTTTTTTATTAATTTTATTTATTTCTGTATGTGTACGAATGTACTGTCTGCATGCAAGTCTGTGCATCCGTGTCGTGCAATGCCATGGAGGTCAGAAGTGGGTGTCGGATTCCCCTGGAACTGGAGTTCTCCTGGAATTGGAATTTCAGACGTTTCTCAGCCACCATGTGGGTGCTGGGGATCAAACCCGGGTCCTCTGCAAGAGCGGTCGGTGCTCTTAACCGCTAGGCCATCTCTCCAGCCCAAGAGGACAGTCTTTTAAAGCCAAGTGGTGGCTCATGCCTATAATCCCTGTACTTGAGAGGCTGAGGTAGGAGGACTGTTGTGAGTGAGGCTTCCAGGGGCTACATAGCAAATACCAGGCCAGCCAGAGCTGCATAGCAAGACTCTGCTTCAACAAAATAAAGTTTCTTTGAAACAGTAGGCTAGCTTCAGGATCTAGTGTTGGGGGTTTTCCCTCCTGATGCTTTCAGTCTCTCATTTTTTTTATTTGCTCTTGCTAAACCATGTACCTGGATCTTTTCTCTGTCTTGAAACACGTGAGTTTAGCTATTGGTCTTAAACAGTGAGGTATTCTTGCTGTGAGGATGCTGTGGAGACGTGCTTAGCTTGAGTCTTTCTCCTTTGTCTATTTGCTTTCTCTCTAGAAGTTCTTTTATCTTTGTCTTCTTGTTCTTCACTTTGTTTCTGTTCCCCAGCCTTTGGTCTTTGTTCCAAGCATGAGTCTTGGACTCTTGTTCTTCTGCCTATAATTAGAGTTGTGTGGGGTCCACTTTTCTACTGTCATTTCATTATGCCCAGATCTGGAGGAAGCCCTTTTTTTTAAAGTTCTAATTATTTTTATTTATTTATTTGTTTATTTATTTATTTATTTTTATTATGTTTTTTATGTGTATGAGTGTACTGTCTGCATGTAGGTTGGTGCACCTGTGTCGTGTCGTGCAAATTGAAGAGGGTGTCAGATTCCCCTGCTGCCATGTGGGTGCTGGGAATCAAACCCGGATCCTCTGCAAGAGCGGTTGGTGCTCTTAACCGCTGAGCCATCTCTCCAGCCCCTGAATTCTAGTTCTTTACAAATGGCTGCTAACCATTTTTTCCCTGCTTCAGTGGCCCATGGCTGTCTAAATCTTAGTAGCTTCAAATTCAGCTTCTCAAGGGTGACAGTGGATCTTTATTTTTTTTTTTATTTTTTTTATTAATTTTATTTCTTTCTGTATGTGTATGAATGTACTGTCTGCATGCAAGTCTGTGCACCCATGTCGTGCAATGCCGCGGAGGTCAGAAGAGGGTGTTGGATTCCCCTGGAACTGGAGTTCTCCCGGAATTGGAGTTTCAGACGGTTCTCGGCCGCCATGTGGGTGCTAGGGATCGAACCCGGGTCCTCTGTAAGAGCGGTCGGCGCTCTTAACCGCTAGGCCATCTCTCCAGCCCGGATCTTTAAAAGTTAGGCAGAGAAGGCAGTGTAAGTGTGGAGGGGGGCCAGAGGTGAAGATGAGTCCCTGACCAGACTAAGAATGACAGAGCTTGCCCAACTCTGTTTTTTTCGAGACAGGGTCTCCCTGTAGCACCAGCTGACCTGGAACTCACTTTGTAGACCAGGCTGGCCTTGAACTCACAAAGAATCCGCCTACCTCTACCTCCCAAGTGCTAGGATTAAAGGTGTGCGCCACCACGCCCGGTGCTTGCTCAACTCTTTAGGAAATTTTTTGACAGGGAGGAAATAGATCACATTTAATTTGTGTTTTCATTGAGACTAAAGGTTCTTCATTAAATAGGGAGTTCAGTATTTGGTAGGGTTGTTTTAATGGTTCAAATATTTGAAATAATGTGTTGCTGTCTTGTCTTGTTGTACAGAAGATACAAAGCATGTTGTTTTTTTTTCCCCAGCATAGTAATAAAGAGAGGTAGGACTATTGAAAGTCTTCAAATTCTTATAGTTTGGCATAATAAAAATATACATTTATGTGTAAATAAAGAGATAGGAATCAGTATTCTAAGACTGTAACATTTTTAAATCTCACATTTTTCTTTTGCAGGTGTCCTTCTTCACATCATTATGGAATCATCCATTTTTCACCATTAGCTGTATTACTCTAATAGGCTTGTTCTTTGCTGGAATACACAAGAGAGTCGTTGCACCATCAATGTATCCTTTACCATGAGTTGAAAATTTTTTTTTTTTTTTTTTTTTGGGTCTTTTCGATACAGGGTAGATCCCATCGTAGATCCAGCTGTAACCTGAACTCTCACTCGGACCATGGCACCTTGAACTCACAAGATTTCTGCCTGCCTCTGCTCCTCCCAAGTGCTAGAATTTGTTGTTTTTTTTTTTGTCTTTTTGAGACAAAGGGGCTCTCCTATGAGCTCCCACCTGTCCTGGAACTTGCTGTGTAGAGACCATGGCTGCCTTGAACTCACAAAAATCCTTGCCTGCCTCTGCCTCCTGATGGCTAGAATTAAAAGGGGTGTTTGCCACGATGCCTTTCAGCTCATCGAATTGAAATTTTTATTTTTTTTATTATTTTTTTTTTTTTATTTTTGTATGTGTATGAATGTATTGTCTGCATGCAGGTCTGTGCACCCGTGTCGTGCAATGCCGCGGAGGTCAGAAGAGGGTCTCGGATTCCCCTGGAACTGGAGTTCTGGAATTGGAGTTACAGACGGTTCTTAGCCGCCATGTGGGTGCTGGGGATCGAACCCGGGTCCTCTGCAAGAGCGTCGGTGCTCTTAACCGCTAGGCTATCTCTCCAGCCCATGAATTGAAATTTTAAAAAAGATATTATGTGTATGAGTGTATTGTCTACAAGTGTGTGTATACCACATATGTGCCTGGTAGTCACAGAGGCCAGAAAAGGGCATTGGCTCCCCTGGAACTGCAGTTGCAGACAGTTGTGCGCTGCTGTGTGGGTGCTGGGAACAAAACTCAGATCCTTGCAAGAGCATCAAATTGCTCCAGCCTTCCATGAATTGAATTCTCCGCACTAAACTGAAGTGCTTGTTCAAAGGTTTGTTAATTTCTGTCCTTGTGACAAAGTACCTGACTAAAGTTCCTGATTGGCTGCTTGCATTGCTTTTTGATTGTGATGAAGCAGAACGTCATGGCAGGAAATGTGTGATAAAGCCAGGCTGCTCACTTCATGGCAGCAGGAAGCTCAGAGCAAGAAAAGGGGTCCAGAGACAAGACACAACTTTGAAAAGCATACTCTTTGGTGACCTACATTCTCTAATCAGCTCCTACCCCATTTAGCTATAAATGTATCAGTGGATTAGTCCATTGATGAAGTTAGTGTCTTCCTTATTCAGTCACCTCAATGTGACAACAGCTGGGGCCAAGGGTTTATCCCATCAGCCTTTGGGGCAACATTTTATATCCAAACCACAACAGAAACTTACTTTGTATTGGGAATTTTCCTTTGACCACACTGATTCAGTATAGCTGCTCGATGTCGAACGATATTAGCAGAGTACAATATGTCTTGTGATGATGTAAGTATTCTTTTCATTAGATTATACTTCTAGCCAGTTGTGCTAGATCGTGCCTATAATCCCAGCACTTGCGAGATAAAAAGCAAGAGGATTACTATAAATTTAAGGCCAGTCTCATCTAATGAGACCCTGTTTCAAAATAACACCCAAACGAGTTGGGGGGAATCCTGGAATTGTAGACATGCATAAAAGTACTGACATGTTTAGTTTTAAGAAAACAATCATGCTAGGTGTAGTGGCACATGCCTTTAATCCCAGCGCTTAGGAGGCAGGGACAGGCAGATCTCTGAGATCAAGGTCAACCTGCTATACATAGTGAGTTCTAGGCCAGCCTGTGGTTACAGGGAGACCCTGTCTCAAAAAGATCAAGAGAGAGAGAGAGAGAGAGAGAGAGAGAGAGAGAAGGAAAGAAAGAGGAAATAAAGAAAGAAAAAGAAAGAAAGAAAGAAAGAAAGAAAAAAGAAAAGAAAAGATGACCAAATATGCTCAATTTGACACCATCATATGTTTTAATCATGTTGGGCAAGGTGGTACACTGAAAATTCCTATAGTTGGGAAGTCGAGGCAGGAGGATTCATTTTAAGGCTATTCTAGGCAGCACAATGAACCTTTCTTTTTTAAATTTTTTTAAAGTATTTTTTTTAATTTTTAAAAAATTTTTATTTTATTTATTTATTTACTTATTTGTATGAATGTATTGTCTGCATGTAGGTTTGTGCACCCATGTCGTGCAATGCTGCGGAGGTCAGAAGAGGGCGTCGGATTCCCCTGGAACTGGAGTTCTCCTGGAATTGGAGTTCCAGACGGTTCTCAGCCGCCATGTGGGTGCTGGGGATTGAACCCGGGTCCTCTGCAAGAGAAGTCGGCGCTCTTACCCGCTAGGCCATCTCTCCAGCCCCCTTAAAATATTTTTTTATTATTTATTTATTTATTTGTATGAATGTACTGTCTGCATGCAGGTTTGTGCACCTGTGTCGTGCAATGCCACGGAGGTCAGAAGAGGGCGTTGGATTCCCCTGGAACTGGAGTTCTGGAATTGGAGTTACAGATGGTTCTCAGCCGCCATGTGGGTGCTGGGGATCGAACCCGGGTCCTCTGTAAGAGCAATCGGCGCTCTTAACTGCTAGGCCATCTCTCCAGCCCCATTTAATGTTTTAATTATGGTAATATTCAGCCCTAATAAAGAGTATAGTGAATCTCTACATGCCCAGTCAGAAATCAACTCATGGCCAGTCCTATTTTTTATTCCCCTGCCACAAGCCTTTCCTCTTGGACTATTTGAGTGTTTGGGGGTTGTTTGTTTGTTTTGAGACAAATACTGCCATGTATCCTTGGCTTGCATGGTACTTGCTATGTAGTCCAGACTGCTCTTAAATTCAAGACTATCCTCCTGCCTTAGGCTCCCAAGTCTGGCATTACAGATATGGACCACCATACCCAGCTCCTATTGGACTATTTTGAACAAGTCCCAAACAATATATTTGGCCTACAAATATTTCAGCACATTAGAAACCAATTTTTGTTTACTTTTTATTTTAAAGATTTATGTGTATGAGTGTTATGCCTGCATGTAAGTGGCTCTTTGTTTTTTTTTTTTTTTTTTTTTTTT
>VZQC01011742.1:2053049-2065089 GCA_009823505.1 Rhizomys pruinosus | reverse complement strand
AAAAAAAAAAAAAAAAAAAAAAAAGAAATAATATATGAAATAAAAAAAAAGGAAGACCCTGTCTCAAATAAACCAAAAAAAAAAAAAAAAGCCTACTAGAAAACAGCCAAACTTGTGACTACCTGACAGGGCTTCTTCTTGAGGGGTCTTTTTCTCCTTAGAGCTGGCCTCTTCATAGAAACTGGTCTCTTTCTAGGCATCGTGGTGTATGCCTTTAATCCTAGCACTCGGGAGGCAGAGGCAGGCGGATCTTTGTGAGTTCAAGGCCAGCCTGGTCTACAGAGAGAGTTACAGGACAGATGGGGCTACCAGGAGACCCTGTCTTGAAAAAGACCTAAAACAAAACAAAACAACAACAACAAAAAAACCCAAGGTTTTTGTTTACCATTGGTGTGTGCTATGCAAGTCTGCCAAAGACAAAAGAATAGTTAAAAAAAAGTATCAAGATGTGGCCTCTGTAGGCACCTGCACACACATGTACATACGTACACCCAGATATACAACACACATACATAAATATATTTTTTTCATTTTTGTATTTGTATGAATGAACTGTCTGCATGTAGCTTTGTGCACCCATATCGTGCAATGCCGCGGTCAGAAGAGGGTCTCAGATTCCCCTGGAACTGGAGTTCTCCTGGAATTGGAGTTACAGACAGTTCTTGGCCGCCATGTGGGTACTGGGGATCAAACCCGGGTCCTCTGCAAGAGCAGTCGGTGCTCTTAACTGCTAGGCTATCTCTCCAGCCCCATAAATCTTTTAAAAAAAGTCTAAGGGGGCTGGAGAGATGGCTCAGCAGTTAATACTGGCTGCTCTCACAGAGTACCTGGGTTTGATGCCCAGCACTCATACAGTGGTTAACAACTGTCCATAACTCCAGTTCCTGGGGATCCGACACCCTCTTCCTGCCACCCTGTGTGCTGGACCACAGTGGCACTTACACACACATATATTTTACATATAAATATTTTATGTTTTAAACTTTTCTTTTAATTTTATTTATTTTTTATGTGTACGAATGTACTATCTGCATGCAAGTCTGTGCACCCGTGTCGTGTGATGCCGTGGAGGTCAGAAGAGGGTGTCGGATTCCCCTGGAACTGGAATTAAAGACGGTTCTCAGCCACCATGTGGGTGCTGGGGATCGAACACAGGTCCTCTGCAAGAGCAGTCGGCACTCTTAACTGCTAGGCCATCTCTCCAGCTCCACACATAAATGTTTTAAAAGTCTGAACAAGAGCCGGGCGTAGTGGCGCACGCCTTTAGTCCCAGCACTTGGGAGGCAGAGGCAGGCAGATCTGTGTGAGTTCAAGGCCAGCCTGGTCTATGAAGTAGGTTCCAGGACAGCTGGGGCTACAGGGAGACCCTGTCTTGAAAAGACAAAAAAAAAAAAAAAAAAAAAAAGTCTGAACAAGAATTCCTCTCTTAGAACTTGTCTAGGAAAATGCAGATCTTGGGCTGGAAGGAGATATAGCTTAGCGGTTAAGAGCCACCGACGCTCTTGCAGGGACCCGAGGTTCGATTCCCCAGCACCCACATTGGCGGCTAATGAACCGTCTTGTTAACTCCAATTCCAGAGAGCTCCAGTTCCAGGGGAATCCGAGACCCTCTCTGACCTCCGCGGGCATTGAACGACACGGGTCATGTGCACCAAAAACTTGCATGCAGACAGTGACAGTACATTCATACACATAAAAAAAAAAAAAAAAAAAAAAAAAAAAAAAAGGAAAATGCAGATCTGGAGCCATGCGGTTGTCCAGGAGAAGCAGAGGTCTGATGGGTAAAGGAAGGTGGGGTCCGAGCCCAGGACAAGCAGAGGTCTGATGGGTAAAGGAAGGTGGGGTCCGAGCCCAGGACAAGCAGAGGTCTGATGGGTAAAGGAAAGTGGGGTCTGAGCCCAGGAGAAGCCAGGCAGCCAGACAGGTCGTTTTTTTTGTTTTGTTTTTGTTTTTTGTCCTTTCCAGACAGGGTTTCCCTGTAGCCCAGCTGTCCTGGAACTCGCTCTGTAGACCAGGCTGGCCTTGAACTTACAAAGGGAGACAGGTCTTTCTAAACAAAAAATGGGTGTGTTGAGGGCAGAGTGGGTAGGTTTGGAGGGAAATAGGTTAAAGGACTGTGAAATAGTGTTCCTATGGCTTTAAAAAGATGCTTGGTGAATTAAGCTGAACCTTGAGCATGTGTCTGGAAAGCCTTGTGTCTCAGGAGAAAGTTTCTGCATGAATGCTTGCTGGGAAGATCTCCAGAGTGCTGGTTCCCCCTTTTACTTTCTCATGAAACAGTTTGATCTCCTAAGTAGACATAGCATGGAGATACTGTTGCTGTATTCATCTGATTTTGCTGATTTGTTACATTCTGGCATTATTATTATTATTATTCAGTGGTCTGTAAATATTTGACTATGATTCACATGTAACTGTGATTCTCAGGAGTATGAGAATAAAGGCCAGCTGCTGATACAACCAGCACTCAGGTGCATGGAAGCCTGGGTCCCCTGCTTTATTTTCAGTTCTGGGTAATCCATTCAGGTCAATGGCAGCCACAAGTAGAGAAGAATCAGAACTCAGGACAATGGGAAGCCCTCCAGCTGGAACTGAGGAAATGACTTAACTGGACTTAAACTTTTTATTCATTTTTCTAGTCCTAGGTATTGAACCCAGGGCCTTGCACATGATAGACATAGTGGTTGACTGAAAGGACATGGGCTGGGAACTGCTGCTGTTTGTCCAGAGATGAGGGATTCTGAACAAGAGGTCAGGCTGTGGAATCAGAAATGACAAGGATTAGAAATCGGATGAGTAAGAGTTTGCTGTGTACAGGAGAGGGAACAGGAATCTTACGAGACAGCCCAGCACTTTTCTGTCCTAGAGAAATGAAGGTTCCATGATTACCACTGTATCATCTCCTCCTCTTCCTCTTCCTCTTCCTCTTCCTCTTCCTCCTCCTCCTCCTCCTCCTCCTTCTTCTATCTTTTTGAGACAGGGTCTCCTTGTAGCCCCAGGTGACTTGGAACTATGTAGACCAGACTGGCCTCTATCACACAGATCTACCTCTCTATGCCTTTCAAGTGATTACCTGAATTAAAGGCATGCCTTACCACATCTCTCTGGCCTGCCAGCGTGTATGTTAAGCGCACTGTGTCATGCAATGCCCTCAGAGGCTAAAAGGTGCTGGATCCTCTGGAAGTGGAGTCAGATTGTCTCAGTCACCATGTGGGGAAGGGAGAGCAGTCAACCTTCTTAACCCCTCCAGCCCCTCCTTCCTCTCCTCCCCCCAACCCCACCATGCCAGCTGAGCTTTTGATAAATGCCATAGAGAAATAGAGAAAGAGAAGCCACTGAAAGGTTTTGATCAGGAGAATGCCTATAACAAGAACTGTGGAGGGACAAGGGATATTTGTTTTTGTATGTGTATGAATGTACTGTCTGCATGTAGGTTTGTGTCCTGCAATGCCAGAGAGGGTCTCAGATTCCCCTGGAACTGGGGTTCTCCTGGAATTGGAGTTACAGACGGTTTTCAGCCGCCATGTGGGTGCTGGGGATCAAACCCTGGTCCTCTGCAAGAGCAATCAGTGCTCTTAACCGCTAGGCTATCTCTCCAGCCCCAGTTTTTTGTTTTTTTTTTTTAATCAAGTAGATGAGTGTAGAAGAAGGATAGATTTTTTTTTTTTTTGGTCTTTTTAAGACAGGGTCTCCCTGTAGCCCCAGCTGTCCTGGAACTCGCTCTGTAGATCAGGCCGGGCTTGAACTCACAGAGATCCGCCTGCCTCTGCCTCCTGAGTGCTAGGATTTTTTTTTTTAATTTTAAAAAAATTTTTTATTTATTTATTTATGTATGTGTATGAATGTACTGTCTGCATGCAAGTTTGTGCACCTGTGTCGTGCAATGCCACGGAGGTCAGAAGAGGGTGTCAGATTCCCCTGGAATTAGAGTTTCAGATGGTTCTCAGCCACCATGTGGGTGCTGGTAGGCCATCTCTCCAGCCCGAGTGCTAGGATTAAAGGCGTGTGCTACCACACCCAGCGTGGGTATCAGCGTGGGTATCTTATTTTCTCAGATTTACTATTTCCAAAGGTAAAACACATGCATGTGTCAGGGTGTGGGTTCAACCCCTAGCACACACAGAGAACAAACTGTTTATCTGATAGCAATTCTGGCAATTCCTGGAAATTTATATCCCATTTCTTTCTTTCTCCTTCCTTCCTTCCTTCCTTCCTTCCTTCCTTCCTTCCTTCCTTCCTTCCTCTTTCTTTGCTTCCTTCCTTCCCTCCCTCTCTCTCTCCTTTCTTTCTTTTTCTTTTCTTTCTTTCTTTCTTTTTCTTTTTTTCTTTCTTTCTTTCTTTCTTTTTCTTTTTCTTCCCCTCCCTTCCCCTCCCCTCCTCTGCCCTCCCCTCCCCTCCCCTCTCCTCTTTCTTTTCTTTTCTTTTCTTTCTCAGGGTCTCCCTGTAGCCCCAGCTGTCCTGGAAGGTAGACCAGGCTGGCCTTGAACTCACAAAGATCTGCCTGCCTCTGCCTCCAGAGTGCTAGGATTAAAGGCATGCACCACCACACCCAGCCAGAAGAGGGATAGTTTGAAAAGATCACCAATGATGTTCTTCTTGGATGGGGTGCTGGACAGGTTCCAGGGAGACCACAGGTCATGTGGTCAAGACAAATGAAGACTTTCTTTGGAACATGGATGAGGCAGTAAGTCTGTGCCCAGATAAGAGACCAAAGAAATAAAACATATTTGGTGGCTCCATGGTTTCTTCGTACCTAAAATTGGTCTCTGAGTCAGGGATGGAGGTGCACACCTTAATCCCAGCACTTAGAAGGAAGACGAAGGTGGATCTCTATGAGATCCAGGCCAGCCTGGTCCACAGAGAGCTTTTCAGGCCAGTTGGGGTTATAAGGAGACCCTGTTTCAAAAAACAAACAACAAAAAAAAGTACAAGAAGGTCTTTGGGGGGCTGGAGAGATGGCCTAGCAGTTAAGAGCACTGACTGCTCTTGCAGAGGGCTGGGGTTCGATCCCCAGCACCCACATGGCAGCTGAGAACCGTCTTTAATTCCAGTTTCAGGGGAATCTGATGCCCTCTTCTGACCTCTGCAGCATTACATGACACGTGTGCACAAACCTACATGCAGACAGTACATTCATACACATACAAAAATAAATAAAAAATTAAAAAAAGAAGGGTCTTTGACAGCCCTGTGCAAGAGCTATATTTTTTTTATTAATTTTATTTCTGTATGTGTATGAATGTACTGTCTGCATGCAAGTCTGTGCATGCAAGTCTGTGCACCCGTGTCGTGCAATGCCGCGGAGGTCGGAAGAGAGTGTCGGATTCCCCTGGAACTGGAGTTCTCCTGGAATTGGAGTTTCAGACGGTTCTCGTTTGCCATGTGGGTGCTGGGGATCGAACCCTGGTCCTCTGTAAGAGCGGTCGGCGCTCTTAACCACTAGGCCATCTCTCCAGCCCCAAGAGCTATATATTTTAAATCTGTGATTATTTCCCAATATTTCCTAAATATGACAAAGTAAAGAATCTGTGCTCTGTCCCTGGACGGTAACTGAGCGGTGTCCTAGGCCTTCCTGGAGTGTTTCCTCTCAGGGATCCTCGGGGAGGTCCTGCACCACCTTGCTCTCATGCATATCTTCCTCCTGCAGGAGCTGAAGAAGCTGTTCAAGCAAAGAGGGTGTTGAGCTGAGATCAGTGGCTTGGAGCGTCAGGTGGTCAGGGCAGTGATTGACTACCAGGCACCACCTCAAGAAGCCGGCGTCCAGTGCACGTGCCAATGTTACCCTGTCGTGGAAGAAGCGAAGAAAACTCCTGCAGCAGATCCGTCTTCCCCAGAAGGAAAAGGCAGCCATGGAAGTGAAACCCCCCTCAAAGCCAACCAGGACTAGCGAGCCATGGCCCAAAAGACAGAAGATAAGAGTCCCCCAGGATGTAGATATGGAAGACCGTGAAGATGCAAGCTAACGTTCTTACCTCTTCTACCAGAAGATTCTCAGATGCAGCCAGAAGGATTTGCTGGTGGTTTGTAGAGGACCGTGGAGAAACCATTTCCCACTCACTCTCCCAGATTCTTCTTCCATAATGGCCTACTGCCCTTCCCCGGAGGGGCTATATTGGAAGGAGGAGGATACAGAGAAATACTGGCTAGGGCCCATTCTAGGGGTCAACTCCTTTTGTAATAAAGCCCTTGCTGGGCCTGGTGGCGCATGCTTTTAATCCTAGCACTCGGGAGGCAGAAGCAGGCGGATCTTTGTGTGTTCAAGGCCAGCGTGGTATACAGAGTGAGTTCCAGGACAGCTGGGGCTACAGGGAGACCCTGTCTCGAAAAGACCAAAAAAAAAAAAAAAAGCCCTAGAGCTTTGAAAAAAAAATATGTGCTCACTTACCGGACAGTCGACTCTGAGCGAGTGGATCTCTGATCAGAGTAGATAGACCACGCATTATGGGCTGAGTCGAGGGCTCCGCCCCCTATCAGCGGTGACCACGCCCACCGTCTTACTTGGCTGCGTACTCCGCGCGCCACCTCTCTCTACGCCGCAAACGCGGCGTGCGCAAGCGCACAGCTTTTCCATGTGTGCTCGGCCGTCAGCCCGGCCCAGCTGAGCCAAGTCCTCAGAGACCGGCCCTCATCAGCGGCCGGGTAGCCTCCATCGCCTGCTGCTACCCTTCTCTGTGCGTGTGATTCCGAGCCTCCGCCGCCATGGGGAAGAGCCGGACGAAGCGCTTCAAACGGCCTCAGTTCACCCCTGCCGGCAGCTGTCAGGCTGAGGTGGCTGCCGCGGCGAACGGGACCGACGAGGTGGACGACGGGCCAGCGGCCGAGCTTCTGGAGAAGGTGGGTAGGGGCTCTGCGGGGCCGGGCAAAGGGGGGTGGGGGGTGGGGTCCGCGCCGAGGGTGGCGCGTGCGCACTGCGCCCCTCTGACCTCTCCCTTTTCGCAGCTCCAGCACCCAAGCGCCGAGGTCCGTGAGTGCGCCTGCGCGGGGCTGGCCCGGCTGGTGCAGCAGAGGCCGGCGTTGCCGGGCCTGGCGCGCCGAGATGCGGTGCGCCGGCTCGGGCCGCTACTGCTGGACCCCAGTCTGGCGGTCAGAGAGACGGCGGCAGGCGCGCTGAGGTGAGCCGAGACCCGGATCCGGATGGGGTCCCCGCCGGCGCCGCGTGTGTGCTCGCACAGGTCCACCGCTCCATCCTTACTTAGTACGCCTGGAGGGAGAAGACCCTGCCTCGGCTCTCACGTTTGCAGCGGCTGGGGGTGTGAGCGCAGGCTGCAGAGAACCCGGAACCTACTACCACACGCATTCATTCCTCTGTTCCCCTGGCTGCTCCACCTGCACTTAAACCTGACACAGGTTCTCCGCCTAAGAACCCGCCACAGGGTCCCTGATTGAATGGAGTCTTCCAGTTTGTTGCTCAGCAACCCTCTAAATACAGGCAGTTTTGAGCTGGCAGGATGCTGAGCAAGGCAGCAAGATCCCTGTCTTTTCAAAAGCTCCACTGATAGAGCGTCTGAAAACTAGTGAGAAGACCAAGCAGCGTTAGTGAGAAATGTGGTGAACGAGAGGGTTCATTGCCGGTGGGAAGTTGGTGGTTTCTTTTTTTTTTTNTGAATGTACTGTCTGCATGCAGGTTTGTGCACTCGTGTCGTGCAATGCCGCGGAGGTCAGAAGCGGGTCTCGGATTCCCCTGGAACTGGAGTTCTCCTGGAATTGGAGTTTCAGACGGTTCTCAGCCGCCATGTGGGTGCTGGGGATCGAACCCGGGTCCTCTGTAAGAGCGGTCGGCGCTCTTAACCGCTAGGCCATCTCTCCAGCCCCGGTGGTTTCTTGATGTCTGTAAACCGAAGCCTGAAGATCAGAAGCGTGGGAAAATAGAGAGGCGTTCTCCATAGTAGGAATAGCAACCGCAGGGAAGCGAGGCAGCACGCACATCAGCGCAGTCAACACAGAAGTTAGTGTGACTGAGAAATGTAGATGAGGCAAGGAGGAACGCAAGGTGTAGGGTGATATAGGATTTATTCTGAATGAGAGTCATGTAATCCACCTTTTGAAAAAACCACTCTGGGCCGGGCGTGGTGGCAGAGGCAGGCGGATCTTTGTAAGTTCAAGGCCAGCCTGGTCTACATAGTGAGTTCCAGGACAGGTGGGGCTATAGGAAGACCTCGTCTCAAAAAGACAAAAAAAAAAAAAAAAGAAAAAGCCACTAACGGCTGTGCACAGAGAATGAACGTAGCAGAGCGGGCAAGAGTAGACGTTAATCTGCTCCTATAGCCTTGTATGTGAATCTGGATACAGTGCCTGCTGTGGGCCAGGAGTGGACTAGGCTCAGGAAGTGGAGTACTGAGGAATACTGACATAATTTCCCTCCTTAATGAATCTTTAAGTCTATTGAGGAAGAGCATTAACTAAATAATCCATATATGTAAATTATAATCAGTAGTGATTACAGAGAATGCTGTGAAAGGGTATCACTAGGGAGCCCTAGGAAGAAAGCCTGAGTCTGATGTCAGATCTGTGGGGTGAGTGGAAGATAAGTGGACATCCTTACCCTTGATGTTACTTCCATAGCATGTGGGAAGCTGCACTCTTTCAGACATAGACACACTGGAGCTTATGGCACAGAACTTTGTATCGGAAGGCGAGCAGTGTTTTTTCCCAATTCAAATTTAGTTTAGCCAGAATTGCTTCAGAGCATGCCAGTTTTTAGAGTCACCCTCCAGCCTTTGCAGCCTTTATTCAAAGAAACATTCCTTTCTTACAGGATGTGCTGTGTCCACATTAAATGGGGGGAGTCATATCCTTCCCTCATGCTTGCCTACCTAGTACTGTCTCAGACCTCAGAACTCAGATGTAACATGGCATAAGAGCTTAATAGTATTTTGTAACATGTGACCTAAAGTTTGACATGTTTTGAATTTCTTACTAGAAACCTCAGTGCTTGTGGAGGTTTTGACGTTTGTGATGACATGGTGGCGAAGGACATTATGACCCCCCTGGTGGCACTACTGAGAGAGGTATGTGGTGTGTAGCATGTTTTGAGTGCTAGCCTTGAGGTGGAGACAAGTTTAGGTGTTATCCACCACGTGGGTGCTGAGATTCTAACTGAGCCATCAGTGGTTCAGAGTATTGACTACTCTTAACCAGCTCTCTAGCTCCTTAATATCACATCATTCTTTTTTTAAAAATTTTTAAATTTATTTTTGTATGCATATGAATGTACTGTCTGCATGTAGGTTTGTGCATCCGTGTCGTGCAATGCCATGGAGGTCACAAGAGGGTCTTGGATTCCCCTGGAACTGGAGTTCGCCTGGAATTGGAGTTACAGACGGTTCTGCCATGTGGGTGCTGGGGATCGAACCCGGGTCCTCTGCAAGAGCAGTCGGCGCTCTTAACCGCTAGGCTATCTCTCTAGCCCCAATATCACATCATTCTTATTACATGATGTAGCTCATTGGTTGGAACTTTTGCTCTTGCACTTTCTTTTTTTTTTTTTGTTTTTTTTTTTTTTTGTCTTTTTGAGACGGGGTCTCCCTTTAGTCCCAGCTAGCCTAGAGCTCACTATGTAGACCAGGCAGGCCTTGAACTCACAAAGATCCACCTGCCTCTGCCTCCCAAGTACTAGGATTAAAGGCTTGTGCCACCACGCCCGGCCTTCTCTTGGACTTTTCATCCCACCTATCAGGGAATAAATTATTCCCTCCCTCCCATCATGCATCTCTTCTGCATTTATAGGCAATTGTCACTTAATGCTGCATGAAAGATACCTGTTTGTTGACATGAACAATGATTCTTTACAGGAGTGATTTTGCCCCACAGGGAACATTTGGTAAAATCTGGAGACAGTTCTGATTTTCACAGCTTAGGGCAATAAGACTTGCTATTGCAGAACCTCCAGAAAGCAGTCTCCCTATAAGCCCAAGACACAAGCTTTGCCTTAGTGAGTGCTGTGGACTGTACTAGGAGGCAGTAATCACCTACAGCTGGTTATAAACACCAGCTTTAGCTAAGTGTGGTGATACATGCCTTTAATGCCAGAATTTAGGAGGCAGAGGCAGGCCTGGTCTGTGTAGTGAGTTCAAGCCGGGCCCACACACTGAGACCCTGTTGCTGCTACCTTTCTCTCCTTTGCAGCCAGAATGCCAGCAGCTGAAGCCTAGCTTCACTGTATACTGAGCTATGTCTTCAGCAGCCTCTCTGTACTTCAGTTTCCTCCTTAAATTGGGAGATGAAGGTTTATAATTGACCTACCTCTTAAGTTTGTTGTGAGGATTACATGACTTATATGTGAAATGCTTGGAAAAAGACCTTAAGGGGTTATTACACAGATGTTACCTTTTGTATTTCCTTGCCATTCTTTTTTAAAATTTCTTTTATTTATTATTTTTTATTTATTTTCTATGTGTATGAATGTACTGTCTGCATGTAGGTTTGTGCACCCTTGTGCAATGCTGCGGAGGTCAGAAGAGGGTGTCGGATTCCCCTGGAACTGGAGTTAAAGATGGTTCTTAGCTGCCACGTGGGTGCTGGGGATCGAATCCAGGTCCTCTGCAAGAGCAGTCGGTGCTCTTAACCGCTAGGCCATCTCTCCAGCCCCTCTTTGCCATTCTTTCATCACATCAGGAAGATACTTTGTATTGATTTTATGCTTTCATGTAAAATGTGAATGCTTTGCACCAGGACCTGGGGATCTTGTCTGTATTTCTAGACAAAGGGATGTGTGGTTTTGAGAATTATACTCATGAGAATTTGATAGGCTTGTTAACCAGTATAATTTCTGATATTTAGCTTTTGTTATTCTTCACTACCATTAACTTTATTCTTTTGAAGGAGGGTGCTAATCATGATGTTTGGTTTCAGTGTAGTGCTAGATTGGATTCAAGTGAGATGTCTCCACAAGAGAAAAAACAGAACGGAGATTCTGTTGAGAACATAGCCAATGAGGCTGTGAATGTGCTGTGGAATATATGGTAAGTTGCTTTCCAAGTGCCAGCTCCTTCTGTATCACCACTCAGGCTGCTAATCTTTCTGTTAAATTGTAGGGACTTCTGTTCCCTAATTAGGCCTGTAAGCACATGATGCTAATACTTAATAGGAGGTAGTAGCAGGTGATTTGTGATTGGTCCCCCTAGTTAGCCAAGTGTGTCCCTGTTTTGGTGTCTGAAATAAGAAAGGACTACAGATACTGTCTAGTACTTTCATTCTTTTACTTGACAGTGACCATTTCAATAGGAAGTAGTAGATAACCCAGAACACTCTTGAACCAGTAGAAGATTACGTTTTTTTTTTTTTTTTTTTAGACAGGGTCTCCCTATAACCCCAGCTGTCCTGGAACTTACTCTGTAGACCAGGCTGGCCTTGAGCTCATAAAGATCAGCCTGTTTCTGCCTCCCAAGTGCTAGGGTTAAAGGCATGCACCACCACGTGGGGCCCAGCTGAAGATTACTTTTCTTTTCTTTTTTTTTTAATTTTTTTAAATTTATTTTTTGTATATGTATGAATGTACTGTCTGCATGCAGGTTTGTGCACCCGTGTCGTGCCCTGCCGCGGAGGTCAGAAGAGGGTCTCGGATTCCCCTGGAACTGGAGTTCTCCTGGAATTGGAGTTACAGACGGTTCTTAGCCGCCATGTGGGTGCTGGGGATCGAACCCGGGTCCCCTGCAAGAGCAGTCGGTGCTCTTAACCGCTAGGCTATCTCTCCAGCCCTGAAGATTACTTTTCAATCCATGATACTAACACACTGGTGATGGTGAAGTGGACCTGTTGCTGGGGATGGAAGTAGCTAGAAACAGAAACTGGATTTACTTTTTTCTGCCCAAATTTATACGCATAACTGTAGCAGAATTATATAGTTCTTTATTTTCGGTTAGGAGTAATTATAATACTTATCTAAAAGCATTGTTACTTAGAATGCAAGATTAAGTTGGATTTGAAAAGCTGCCTACCGGATCTCTGAGTTCAAGGCCAGCCTGGTCTAGAGATCAGCTTCGACTACAACAAAGAGACCCTGTCTCAAAAAGACCAAAAAAACAAAACAAAAAAAAAAAAA
>VZQC01011742.1:1997094-2047375 GCA_009823505.1 Rhizomys pruinosus | reverse complement strand
TTTTTTTTTTTTTTTTGTATTTTGAGACAGGATCTCTCTGTAGCCCCAGCTGTTCTGGAACTCATTGTGTATACCAGGCTAGCTTTGAACTCACAGACATTCACCTGCCTCTGCCCCCTGAGTACTGGGATTAAAAATGTGCGCCACCATGCCTGGCTAGCAGTATTCACTTTTTTTTTAATATAATTTTTTAATATTTTATTTATATGAGTGTATCACCTGAAAATCTGCCCAGAGAGGTCAGAAGATTACATCAGATCCCCTGGAACTGGAGTTAGGGACAGTTGTTAGCTGCCATGTGGGTACTATGAATCAAACCCTGATCCTCTATAAGAGCGGCCACTGTTCTTAACCACTGAGCCACCTCTCTAGCCCCCAATATTCACTTTTAACCACTGAGCCATCTCTTCATCCCTGTAGTGGATGTTCTTTGTTTAGCTAGATTTGTGATTTTTTATTTTAATTATTATTATTATTTTTTTTTTAGGTCTTTTTGAGACAAGGGTCCCCCTGTATCCCCAGTTGTCCTGGAACTCGCTATGATGTAGAGCAGGTGGGTCTTGAACTCACAGATTTCTGCCTGCCTCTGCTGGGATTAAAGGTGTGCACCACCATGCCCAGCTTGTGTTTTCATCATTTTCACCCCTCTTCTCCCCCCTCCAACTTTTTTCATACATCTCTTATATTCTCTCAATTTGGAGACCTCTTCTTTGATTAGTATGTTTTGGTTAATTTGGATAGACCTAATCTACTTTGACATTTCTAGAACTGAATTTATTTTTTGTTTGTTTGTTTGTTATTTCGAGACAGGGTTGCCCATAACCCCAGCTGTCCTGGAACTCATTCTGTAGACCGGGCTGGCCTTGAACTCAGAAAGATCCGCCTGCTTCTGCCTCCAGAGTGCTAGGATTAAAGGCGGGTGCCACCTCACCTGGCTTAGTATTTTTTTTTTTATGCATATGAGTGTACTGTCTGCATGTAGGTTGGTGCTCCTGTGTTATGCAGTGCCACGGAGGTCAGAAGAGGGTGTTGGATTCCTCTGGAACTGGAGTTAAAGACGGTTCTTAGCTGCCATGTGGGTGCTGGGAATCGAACCCAGGTCCTCTGTAGGAGCAGTCGGCGCTCTTAACTGCTGAGCCATCTCTCCAGCCCCTAGAACTGAATTTTTATGGAATAATAAAATATTTCAAAGGGAACTAATTTGGGTTTGCTTTCCTTTTTGTACTTCAGAGGTCTCTTCTTTTCAAAACCTTTCATGCATGCTGGGTGTGTCTATGTCTTTAATCCAAGCACTTGGGAGGCAGAGGCAGGTGGCTCTATGAGATTGAGACCAACCTGATGTTCATAGTGAGTTCCAGGCCAACTGGAGGGAGCTGTAGGAGACTCTGTCTCAAAAACAAAAATAAACTTTCATGCAGTCTTGATTGTTTTAGTATTTTTGGTTAATTTCTAATATGCGAATTGTAATCCATTATCTATTTCTTTTAAATATTTTATTTTTTATAGATAATTCAGGTCTGATATTTTTATTTTATGTGTCTGAGTGTATTGCCTGCATATATGTAAGAACACCTATGTCATGCAGTGCCTGAGGAGGTCAGAAGAGGGCATCAGATCTCCTGGAACCATGTCAGTGTTGGGAATCAAACCTGGGTCCTCTGAAAGAGCAATCAGTGCTCTTAACCACTGGCTATCTTTCCAGCCCCGCCTTGTCTTGTTTTAATTCAAGGGAAGAAGGTAAACACTAAATGGAACATATAGTTTACCCTTCTCATAATTTATTCACATTTTTATGTACAATTACTTTTTTTCTTAAATAACTCTAGATTTAAAGTCATTGTGGATTTAAAGGAAGCCAGAATGTCCTAAGGTCAGTGGTCTGTCTGGCAACAGCACTACTCTTTTTAAGTATTTGGTGCATGAAGTAGTATTTGGTTCCAGGCTTTCTGCTGCTGGCCCATGATGAGTATAAACTGAGGATGAAGTGTACGTATTGATAGTAGTTAATCCAACATCACCACAACACTTAAGAGCCTTTTAAGTTATACTTAATGAAAATATAGTTCTTTAAAGAATTAGAAATTCAAAGACAAAAGACCAAGATCATCTAAGCACTGATATTTTGGGAACCGTCTTCCTTATGTACCGTGCTTGAGGTAGAACATGTGTATCTGAAGAAGCAGATGTGTCTAAAGAAGTTGTAAAAATGCACATTTTTGATGATGTATACTGGTATAAATTATCTTAAGCAGAGTTCACTGGTTTTTAAATAGTTGATTTTTCTCTTATAGCGTATTGTTTGCAGACAGTGACAGAAGATAACCCAGAGCTACTGAAATCTTTCAGTGACACATCATTCCATATCCTGGAGTCTGCATTGCTTTGTCCTGTCTCCTCTATGGAATACATCCTGTTAAAGACCCTAGTGGCAGGTAATATTTAGCTAAATGGCATAAGGCAACTTATAATGGATGGAGCCTGGGGCCAAGGTTCAATTTTCTGTGTCTACTACATCTGTTCTGAAAAATTAGTATTTGGAAAAAAAAAGTCTAATAATTTTATGTGTTATTAGTATATTGCCTGGATGTATATAAGTACCCTCATGTCATACAATGTCTGTGGAGGTCAGAAGAGGGGATTGGATTCCCCTGGAACTGGAGTTATGGACAGTTAGCCATCATGTGAGTGCTAGGAATTGAACCTGTGTCCTCTGCATGAGCAGCCAGTGCTCTTTAACTACTGAGTCATCTCTTCAGCCCCAAATCTTAGGATTTGAGCAGAGACCTTTGATCTAGTTTTCCATAGTTAAATGAGGCCTTTTAAACTAGATTTATTCCCAGTTTAACAAACTGTTATTGTCCAATAAATAAATGCTGTGGTTAGACTCTCATTTATGACCAGACAGTTTGGAAATTGACTCTGGGCATCCAGTACATGACCACTTGCTCTTTTGCCCCAGTAAGAAATGATCTTGTGGTATGTTGAATAGTACATATTTTACAATCCATTTGTACTTTTCTCTTGCCCTTTGGCTTTGTTGAAATCATTTATTTGGAGGGTTTTTGGGGTTTTTTTGGTCTTTTTGAGACAGGGTCTCCCTATAGCTGAAGCTGGCCTGAAACTCAATATGTTCTAGGCTGACTGACCTTGGTCTCACACAGATTTTTTTTTTTTTAGATTTTTTTTTTTATTGTAGTAAAATGTATATGACATAACATTTACTCTCATAATCATTTAAAAATATTTTATTTATTTTTATTTTGTTTTATGTGTATGAGTATATTGTATCTGTCATAAAGTGCCCATGGAGGTCAGAAGGTGGCATCAGATCCCCTGGTCTGGAGTTACAAATGGTTCTTAGTGGCCCTGTGGGTGCTGGGAAACAAACCCAGGTCTGCTATGAGAGCAGCCACTCCTCTAAGCCATCTGTCCTGGAACTCAAGTAGACTAGGCTAGCCTTGAAGTCACGGGAATGCCTGACTTTGCCTCCCAAATGCTGGGATTAAAGGTGTGCCCCACCATACCCAACATCCTCATAATGATTTTTAAATTTAAATTTTATTTTATTTATTATTGTTGTATAAATGTATGTGTATGAGTATGGCCATTTGTGTGCTGTGTGTGTAAGGGTCAGAGGACAGCTTTGGAGAGTCAGTACTCTTCCTCTACCAGGCAGGGTCTATAGTGGTGTTTTCTGCTACACTGTCTACCATAGGCTAGGAGCCAGCGCTCCTGAGCTTCAAGACAATTCTGTCTCTTCTGCTCATCTCACTGTAGGAGCACTGGGAATATAAATCTGTTTACATTTTTTTTTTTTTTTAATTTCTGTATGTGTATGAATGTACTGTCTGCATGCATGTTTGTGCACCTGTGTCGTGCAATGCCGCGGAGGTCAGAAGACGGTCTCGGATCCCCCTGGAACTGGAGTTCTCCTGGAATTGGAGTTTCAGACGGTTCTCAGCCGCCATGTGGGTGCTGGGGATCGAACCCGGGTCCTCTGTAAGAGCGGTCGGCGCTCTTAACCGCTAGGCCATCTCTCCAGCCCTGTTTACATTTTTTACGTAGGTTCCAGGATCAAACTTGAGTTAGCAGGTTTCTTTGGCAAGTCCCTTTATCTACTAAATCATCTTGCTGGCCTCACTGATAACTATTTTAAGTGTATAGTTCAGTGGTATAGCACTTATCATATTGCTGCATAGCCAGATCTCCAGATGTCTCTTCATCCTACAAATGAAGCTGTACCCAACAAATGACAACTTTTCCAATCCCCCTGCCCACCCAGTTCCTGGTAACACCATTCTACCTCCTGTCTCTATGAATTGGACTACTAGAAACCTCACATAAATGGAAGCAATTGTATTTATCATTTATGACTGATTTCACTTAGCCCAAGTCTTCATGGTCAACCCATGTGGTGAGTCTGATGTAGCCCAGGTTAGCTTCAAATGTGCTGCTATACTATAGTCAGTGATGATCTCTAACTTCTGGTCCTGTCTCTAGCCCTTGAGTGCAAGGATTATAGGTGTGCAGTATCACACCCAGTTTATTCCATGCTGGGTATTAAACCCAAGGCTTCATGCTACATGTATGGTAGGCAAGCACTACCAGCTGAGTGAGCCACATCCTCAGCCCACTTCCTATTCTAGTATATGTGTGTGTTGTGTGCTTGCCACTCTGTTTATCGGTTCATCCTCCATTGGCCACTTGGGTTGCTTTTACCTCTTAGCCATTATGAATCATGCCAGGGCAACCATAGCTATAACCTGAGTCTCTGTTTTACATTTGAGGATATTTGCTTACCCTACATGATTTTTTTTTTCTTTTTTCTTTTTGAGACAGGATTTCATGTAGCTCAGACCAGTCTCAAACTTGCTATGTAGCTGAGAATGACCTAGAACGTGTGTGTGTGTGTGTGTGTGTGTGTGTGTGTATGTGTGTGTGTGTTTTATTGGAGTTAATCATGGAGTTGGGAAGGTATCTGTTGTAGCATGTCTCTCCACCCAAAAGTCCATTCTAACCTTCCTGAGGTGATTTCTGGAACTTTCTCTTTTTCTTTGTGACACTCTTGTTGCCAGCAACAGCTTCAGGCCCAGGGCTTACAGGGCTAGGTGGATCCTTGGAAGAAAATGTTCTTTTTTCTTAGGATCACTCATGTTTGCAGTCTCTTCTGGTTCACTGGCCATTTCTTTGTTGTTGTTTTTTTTTAATTTTATTTATTTTGTATGTGTATGAATGTACTGTCTTCATGTAGGTTTGTGTACCTGTGTCATGCAATGCCACGGAGGTCAGAAGAGGGCGTCGGATCCCCCTGGAACTGGAGTTAAAGACGGTTCTCAGCCGCCATGTGGGTGCTGGGAATTGAACCCGGGTCCTCTGCAAGAGCAGTCAGCACTCTTAACCACTAGGCCATCTCTCCAGCCCCCATTTCTTTCTTAGGTGCAGACTTCTTCCTCTTCCGACCAGGAGGGCTTGAGCTGGTGGTAGCATTCTTTTCAGGATCACTGACCGGCTCCTCCTTGGGGAGGGCTTTCTTTTTCTTTGTTTAGGGGAAGGGGAAGGGACAGGTGGCTCTTCCATTCCATTTTCCTGAGGAGCCTCTTGGGTTCTCCTGCCTCTACCCCTCAGGTGTGGAGTACAGGCATGGGCCATTACATCCAGTTGTTTTTTTTTTTTTAGGGATTGAATCCAGGGCTTTGTGCCTGCTAGGCAAGCAGTCTACCAGCTGACCTTTCTATCACTTAAAAAAAATCAATCTAGGTCAAGGCCAGCCTGGTCTACAGAGTGAGTTCCAGGCTAGCTGGGGCTACAGGGAGAACTTGTCTCAAAAATACCCCCCCACCCAAAAAATCAATCTGGGGGCTGGAGAGCTGGTTCAGCAGTTAAGAGCACTGACAACTTTTGCAGAAGACCTAGGTTTCAATCCCAGCACCCACATGGCAGCTAACAACCATCTATAACTCCAGTTCCAGGGAATCAGAAGCCCTTTTCTTGCCTCTGAGGGCCTTGCCTGACATTGGTGCACTTACCTACACACAGGCAATGTACTCAAACACAAAATAAAAATAAATTAAAAAAATCAATCTGCTTTTTCCTTGTTGCTCCTATTTTTTATTATTATTATTTTTTTTCAGGTGTATGAATGTACTGTCTGCATGTAGGTTGGTGCACCAGTGTCGTGCAATGCCTCGGGGGTCAGAAGAGTGCATCGGATTCTCCTGGAACTGGAGTTAAAGACGGTTCTTAGCTACCATGTGGGTGCTGGGAATCGAACCAGGTTGTCTGTAAGAGCAGATGGTGCTCTTAACCGCTGAGCCATCTCTTCAAACCCCCCCCCCTTTTTTTTTAAATAAGGAAAAGGCCAAGAACCTGCTGTTTGTCTGCTGCATGACATCTTGGATGGTACATTCCACTGCATTTGGAATGTAAGAAGTTGCCGAGGCAGAGAGCAGTTTAGGTGAAGATGAAAGAAAACAAGGCACCTCCTGGCATTTCAAAGGAAACTTGATCCATGTTCTCTGGGTCTGCACTGTTGTGTGTCAGAGCAAGGTTGTGTGCCAAGGCAGGATGGTGACTGCAGGGCTATAGCAGAAGGCAGGCACTGCCTCTGTGCAGTGCTTTTTTTTTTTTTTTTTTTTTTTTTTTGTTCTTTTCAAGACAGGGTCTTCCTGTAGCCCCAGCTGTTCTAGAACTTACTCTATAGACCAGGCTGGCCTTGAACTCACAAAGATCCATCTGCCTCTGCCTCCCAAGTGCTAGGATTAAAGGCGTGTGCCACCACACCCAGCTTTGTGCAATGCTTTTTGACATTTACTAAAACTTGAACAAAGGGATGGAGTGGAGAAGTCTTATGGAAACTGTTCTCAGAACAAGCTTTCACAGGAACTTCCTTTGTCTTTATGCTTATTTTTCCCAGGCACACTCTGGAATCTGAAGGACATCATTCCATCCAAAAGTCAGGCAGAAATCATAAATGCCTTATTAAAGATTTTGTCTGAAGTTTTGGAGGTGAATGCTGCTGAAACAATTATTCAGATGAAGGAGGCTGAAACTCAGCGGTTAAAGACTGCTGAGGAGGCTGAGGAAATACTAGAAAAGGCTAACGGAGATGATTTGATTGAAGATGATGAAATGGAAGACATTCCTCGTAAAAGAAAAATCAGAAGGAAAACCTTCATTTCCGATTTACTTCCAGTAAGTCAGATTGGTTGCTGTTCAACACAGATTAACACAGCCGTTTTCCTCCAGCAGAGGAAAAATTAATTAACTCATTGTGTAAACCAGGCTAGCCTTGAACTCAGATCTGCCTGCCTCTGCCTCCTGAGTGCTTGGATCAAAGGCCTGTACCAACCACCACACCCAGCCTGAGACAGACAAATAATCCTTTTATAACACTTCATAAATACCAGGCTGTCTTCTTGGCTCTGTCTCACTTCAGTTACCCATTGTCTCCCAGGCCATCTTCAAACCAAGAACCTTATACTTTGTTCCAATTGTCACTTAATTCTTATCTTTTTTATTTCATATTTGTCCTTCCTCCAGCGATAAGCCAAACCTTTGTTTCTCCAATACTGCTGAGCAGTAGAGATGGGGGGGTGGGGAATGTGGGGTGCTTTGTGCTAGTGTGATACTGCAGGCAGTGCATAGTTGTGGGTTGTGGGTTCAGGGATCATTTCAGGGTGAGACAGTCAGTAGAGATGGATTGAGACTTTGGGATAATGTTTGTGGTTTTTTTTTTTTTTTTTTTCCTCAAGGAGGCAAAAAATTAGGAAGCAGGGAAGACAGAGAGTTGGGAATGTGCACACTTCTGTGTTCCTCAGGTGTTCCCAGTACTGTTCTAGGGACCAATGAGAACTTATTCAGGCCTATTTCCAGTATTCAGGGAGCTACCCATCTTAGAAAGACAAGTAAACTTTGGTTGTAACCCCGGTACTAAGAACACAGGTGGTAACATTGTCCAGACTCCGAAGAGAGTTGGAGAGGGCTTTTTGGACACAGTGCGACATAAGCAGTCTGAAATGGTGAGGTAAGAGGATGGTGAAGGCAGGGCAGTGTTGAGAATGCTCAGTCACCCACCAAGCCAGATGGAAGGAGGACCCAAGGGTCTCTCCAGGAGGAGCTGGGGAAACCTGAGGAAGCCTAGGCTGGGAGAATACAGTTCATATCCTCTCACACACAGTGCCAGAGTGCTTCATCCTGATTCATAGGAAATGAAATTGAGAATTGTCTGGAGTTGACATCTTCCAGTTTTGATTATGTCCACTTAGAATTCTTTAAATGTAATATACCTGAGAGTAACTGTATTTTCTTGATTTCTTTTTTTTTCTTCTTTTTTAGTTTTTTCCTTTTTTTGAGGCAGGGTCTCCCTTTTAGTACCAGCTGTCCTGGAGCTCTCTCTCTGTAGACCAGGCTGGCCTTGAACTCAAAGAGATCCGCTTACCTCTACCTCCCCAGTGCTAGGATTAAAGGCACACGCCAGCACACCCGGCTATTGATTTCTTACAGAGATATGTTTTCAGGTTTCCTTTTTTTTTTTTTTTTGTCTTTTCAAGACAGGGTCTCCCTGGAACCCCAGCTGTCCTGGAACTCACTCTGTAGACCAGGCTGGCCTTGAACTCACAAAGATTTGCCTGTCTCTGTCTCCCAAGTGCACTGGTTTTCTTTTATATCATTGTTTTTAGTATTTAAAGATAGGATTCTGCCAGGCATGGTGGCACACAGCTTTAATTCCAGCACTTAGGAGGCTGATTTCTGTTAGTTCCAGGCCAGCTAAGTCTACATAGGGAGACCCTGTCTTTAAAAAAAAAAAAAAAAGAGGGGGAGGGGGGGGAGGGGGAGAAAAGGAAGCTATTCTGAGCTGTGCACCATACATGTCCTGTGCTCCCATATACTAGTGAGGTGGAGAGGAGAACTGCTTGAACCTAGGCATTCCACCTTAGCCAGGGAATCCGGCTCAAGAGAGAAATGTCTTGGACAGATTAAAGCAGGAAAACATCAATGAGAATGGTTGTAGTTTTTAAAAAAGCTGCATTACTCAAACTGGGAAGTCTGTGCATTTTTAAATTCATCTTAGAAATAATCTATGCTGCGAGCCTAAACACAAAACAAAAATTCTCTAGAAATTTTAAAAATTTTATACTGCTTTTTTTTTAAATTTTATTTATTTCCGTATGTGTATGAATGTATTGTCTGCATGCAAGTCTGTGCACCCGTGACGTGCAACGCTGAGGAGGTCAGAAGAGGGTGTCGGATTCCCCTGGAACTGGAGTTCTCCTGGAATTGGAGTTTCAGACGGTTCTCAGCCGCCATGTGGGTGCTGGGGATCGAACCCGGGTCCTCTGCAAGAGCGGTCAGCGCTCTCAACCGCTAGGCCATCTCTCCAGCCCCCTAAAATTTTATACTGCTTTTTAAAGATAACTTTTAAAAATCTGTAAATATTACATTTGGAAACCATATTTCTAGTGGAAATGAATTTTTAAAAAGCTTTGAAAATTAAGACCAAATATTAACGTCGCAAATCTATAAGAGATTACTAGGCAGTAACAGGTTTTGAGTTGGGACTTCCACACCCATTTAAATCACCATAACACAACAATAACCTGAAAATGATAAAAAGTTCATATAAATAGAGACTGGAGAGATGGCCTAGCGGTTAAGAGCACAGACTGCTCTTGCAGAGGACCAGGGTTCGATCCCCGCACCCACATGGCGTCTGAGAACCGTCTGTAACTCCAATTCCAGGAGAACTCCAGTTCCAGGGGAATCCAAGACCCTCTTCTGACCTCCGCGGCACTGCACGACACGGGTGCACAAACCTACATGCAGACAGTACACTCATACACATACAAAAATAAATTAAAAAAAATTTTTTTAAAGTTCACATAAATANAAAAAAAAAAAAAAAAAGGAACTGTCTTTAACTCCAGTTCCAGGGGAATCTGATGCCCTCTTCTGACCTCTGCGGCATTGCACAACACTGGTGCACAAACCTACATGCAGACAGTACGTTAATACATATACAAAAATAAAAAAAATAATAAAAAAAAAGAAACGGAGAAAAAAAAAATACTGTTATGCTGGGCATAATGGTGCATGCCTTTAATCCTAGCACTCCAGAGGAGGAGGTAGGCCTGATCTCTGTAAGATCTCTGACAAGGGCAGCCTCGTCTACGAAGCATTTTCATTTAGTGTACTTGTACACATGCCATGGTAATATATGGAGGTTAGAGGACAACTTGAGGAAGTTGGTTCCCTTCTTTCACTTCGTGGGACCCAGGGATCAAACTCAGGAAAGCAGGTTTGGCAAAAGGACCCTTTATCCACTAAACCATCTTGCTAGCCTGTATAATTTTTTTATTTTTATTTATTTTTTGTCGTTTTGAGACAGGGTCTCCTTCTAGTCCCAACTGGCCTAGAACTTACTCTGTAGACCAGGCTGGCCTTGAACTCACAGACATCACCTGCCTCTGCCTCCTGAGTGCTGGGATTACAGGCGTGCACCACCATGCCCAGCCTAGCCTGTATAATTTTATCTTAGCTTTAGTGAAATCAAGTTTTTAATGCATAGTTATATATGGACAACCAAAGCATTGTGTTAAGTGCTAGGATCCATACAAAGGTGAAAAGGCCACCCATCCTTGAGTTGCTTACAAACCAGAAAATAGCTTAAAAGTCACTGTACCTCCTTTTTCAGCACAAGGCATGCATTACAATCTCAGAGTTAATCCTTGTCTCAGTGGTAGCCCCAAATGTGCTTGATATCATACCTACATGTGGAAGGTCAGCTGTGATGTGGGTGCAATATTGGTAGTTTATTTAAAATTTTTTTTAATTTATTTTCGTATGTGTATGAATGTACTGTCTGCATGTAGGTCTGTGCACCCGTGTCATGCAATGCCGCGGAGGTCAGAAGAGGGTCTTGGATTCCCCTGGAACTGGGGTTCTCCTGGAATTGGAGTTACAGATGGTTCTTAGCCACCATATGGGTGCTGGGGATCGAACCCCGGTCCTCTGCAAGAGCAGTCAGTGCTCTTAACCGCTAGGCCATCTCTCCAGCCCTGGTAGTTAACTTTAATGTACAGCCTTCTGAGTGCTAGGATTACAGATGTAAGCCATCATGTCCAGATACATGTGGTATCTTAAATATTGATTTAAAAGTAGAGAGGTGGGCTGGGGAGATGTTTCAGTGGGTAAGATGGGGAGATGTTTCAGTGGGTAAGAGCGAGTATTCTGCAAGCATGAGGACTTGAGTTCTAATACTCTGCATCATGTAAAAAGCTAGGAATAGCTGCCTGTGCCTGTAACCCCAGCATCAGGGGCATAGTCAAATAGATCCTGAGAGCTCACTGGCTGAGCCAGCCTAGCCAAAACAGCAAGCTTCTGGTTCACTGAAAGCCTGTAAGAGGAAGCCTGCTTCACCCCATGTGTATGTGCTTACACCCTTTTGTACCTGCATGCCACATACATCACACACACACACACACACACACACACACACACAAATAGATGGGCTAAGGGTGTAGCCTAGTGGTAGAGTACATATTTACTATTTAATATTACTTTAAGCCCCTGGGTTTAATCTGGGTACAACAAAAGAGGAGAGGAAAAAAAAATTTGTGCTTATAAAATACAACATTTTCTCATAGCTAAAACTTGCTTTTAAATCTTAACTCAGTAGCCTGGGTTATTAACATGCACGTCCGACAGTCAGCCAGTGCTGAGGTGCCAGTAGGATCCTAGGCATCATGGTCACATGTGCACAGAATACAGTCTCAGTCAACTCAGGTCTTTCATGCTGTCTAGTAGATTCTGCTGGAGTCCTGTAGAATTAAAATAAAACCTTTAATCACATCATTTCACTTAAGAAGGTATAACAGGGGCTGGAGAGATGGCCTAGCGGTTAAGAGCACTCTTGCAGAGGACCCAGGTTCGATCCCCACATGGCGGCTGAGAACTGTCTGTAACTCCAATTCCAGGAGAACTCCAGTTCCAGGGGAATCCGACACCCTCTTCTGACCTCTGTGGCATTGCACGACACGGGTGCACAAACCTACATGCAGACAGTACACTCATACACATAAATAAATAAAAAATAAAATTTAAAAAAACGTTTAAAAAAAAAAAGAAGGTATAATAGGAATAAGAAAGAGTACATCAGCTCAAATTTATTTTATTTGTTTTTTTTTGGGAGGTGTTTTTGAGACAGGGTTTCCCTGCATCAAGTTTTTGTTGTTGTTGTTGTTTTTAATGTGTATGAATGTACTGTCTGCATGTAGGTTTGTGCACCTGTGCCGCAGAGGTCAGAAGAGGGTGTCGGATTCCCCTGGAACTGGAGTTAAAGACGGTTCTTAGCTGCCATGTGGGTGCTGGGGATCAAACCTGGGTCCTCTGCAAGAGCAGTTGGCGCTCTTAACTGCTAGGCCATCTCTCCAGCCCCTCCAGTTTATTTTTTAACACATGCAGAAGTCCGTGTCTCCCCCCCCCCCAGTTCTCACTTATTGTCATTTATCCAGTCTTCTTTGTTTAATTTCATATTGCTCCCCTCAGTTATGCCTCCTCCTCCTCGTTACTTTGAAGCAAATCTCAGATGCCACAGCAGCTCAGGTCCATTGATTCTTTACTTCAGGCTGATAACACCAAGAAGAAGAGGAATATTCTGAGCCACAGTTACACAAAAGGGACCTAATTTCACTTTCTTCTGAGTTGGATGTATATACATTTTAGGTGGATGAGAATCTAGCAGCAAGTCTATTTTTAGCTTAGTTGAACATAACACACTTAGAAGCACAGGCACATAGCAAATAGGAATAGTTTTTATATGTTAGTAGAAATAAATGGGATATAGCCAGGTGTGGTGGCACACGCCTTTAATCCTAGCACTTAGGAGGCCGAGGCAGGCAGATCTTTGTGAGTTCAAGGACAGCCTGGTCTATCAGAGCAAATTGCAGGACAGCTGGGGCTACAGGGAGACCCTGTCTCGAAAAGACCAAAAAAGGGGCTGGAGAGATAGCCTAGCGGTTAAGAGCACCTACTGCTCTTGCAGAAGACCCGGGTTTGATCCCCAGCACCCACATGACGGCTAAGAGCCGTCTGTAACTCCAATTCCAGGAGACCTCCAGTTCCAGGGGAATCCGAGACCCTCTTCTGACCTCCGCGGCATTGCACGACACGGGTGCACAAACCTACATGCAGTCAGTACATTCATACACATACAAAAAAAAAAAAAAAAGATATCCAAATACACATCTACATGGGGTTGGTTCCAGAACTGCTGTCAGGTTCTGGAGTCCTTGGGTGCTCAAGTCTCTCATACAAAATGGCATACATCCTTCCATGGCTTTAAATCATCTTTAGATTAGGTGGGGGTTTTGTTTTGTTTTGTTTAAAAAAAAAAAACAGAAAAAGATGGAAGCTTGTTAACTCCTTGTATCTAGGACCTGCAGGTATGGGAAACTACTGTAATCTTAAATTCTGCATGTTAATGGAATGCTTAGTCAATTATAGGAGATCCATTTAGTGAAATATTATATAGCCATTGAAAAAACAATTAGAAGCTATTGACATTTGGAAACAAGCAATAAAGTACTTTTTTTCTCCCCTACCCAAGTACATATTATTTTTAAATCTACTCCACTACTTTGGAATATCAATGTGGTTGATTCACTTTTCATAGGTAGTTTAAGTATTAAGGCTTATGCTGGGCATGGTAGCACGTTCCTGTAATCCCAGCCATCAGGAGGCAGAGGCAGGTGGATCTCTCTGAGATCGAGGCCAGTTTGGTCCACATAATGACTTCCAGGCAGGCTGGGACTAAGGAGACCCTGTCAAACAAAAATAGCCAAAAACATTAAGGCTTATAAGTTTATACTCCTCAGTTAAAGACATGGTATTTATGAAATTAAGTTGATACTATATGTTTTCAGAGAAAAATGCCCTCTTTTTAAAAAAACTTTTTTAAGCCAGGCATGGTAGTGCATGCCTTTAATCCCAGCACTGGGGAGGCAGAGGCAGGCAGATCTCTGGGAGTTCAAAGCCAGCCTAATCTACATAGTGAGTTCCAGGACAGCTGGGCTACAGGAAGACCCTGTCTCAAATCTTTTTTTTAGAAAGATTTGATCTTTTTTATGTGTAGGCATGCGTGCACACACTGAGAAGGCAGTCCTCATGGAGGTCAGATGAGACTATCATATCCCTTGGAACTAGGGTTGCATGTGGTTGTGAGCCACTAGGTATGGGTGCTGAGCCATCTTCAAGACCTTTTTTTGGCCTTAAAAAGATACTTTATTTTTCAAAGCCAAGAATTAAGGCAGTCTGTTCCTTATCTGAATACGTTGGTCATATGAGGCTTGTTAGTAGTGTCTGTGATATCTATTTTTGAAACAGGATGTCACTGTGTAGCCCTGGCTGGCTAAGAACTCACTATGTAGACCAAGCTATCCTCACACTTGAAGTAATCTTTGACTCCTAAGTGCTGGGATTAGAAGTGTGAGCCAGCACACTCTGCCATTATTATTTGTTAGTAGCATTTTGCCAAGAAGACAGCTAAGCATGTTGTATTTAAGCACCTGGTATCTGAAATGAGCTTTTGTTCAATCTTTGTATGCTGAGATACTTCTTAACATGAGGTCAAGTTTCAGGGTGAATTCAGTTCAAAATTTCTGAATATGTCTTTTCTTTCCAACTAAGCAAGAGTCAGAAAACAGCCATGGGATGGATGAAGACCAGTTAACAATGGCTTACTCTACCATGCCAAGAGAAATCACAATGCTCATTTGTACCTCTAGCACTTGTGGCTTTTCTTTTACTTACTCCAGCCCCCATGTACTCATTCCAATTGCAGAAATTGTCCAGTACAGGGACTAGAGAGATGGTTCAGAGGTTAAGAGCACTGGCTGTTTTTTCAGAGGTTCTGGGTTAGATTCCCAGTACCCACATGGCAGCTAATAACTATCTAATAACTATTCTTTTTTTTTTTTTTTTTTTTTGTCTTTTCGAGACAGGGTCTCCCTGTAGCCCCAGCTGTCCTGGAACTCACTCTGTAGACCAGGCTGGCCTTGAACTCACAAAGATCCGCCTGCCTCTGCCTCCCATGTGCTAGGATTAAAGGCGTGCACCACCACGCCTGGCTGCTAATAACCATTCTTAACTCCAGTTCCAGGGGAATCTGACGCCCCCAAGGATATTGCATAGCATAGGTGCATTCATACACATAAAATAAATAATAAAAAATTAAATTGTCCAGCAGGCTTTAACCAAGGAAATTTCATGCAAACAAATACCTGATTTTTTTCTTGTTGTTTTTTAGTCTACTGACAAGGAGTTGCGTGAGGCCATGGCTTTGCTGACAGCCCAGCAGACTGCTCTGGAAGTTATTGTTAACATGTG
Organism: Rhizomys pruinosus; assembly: GCA_009823505.1. Classification (NCBI taxonomy): domain Eukaryota; kingdom Metazoa; phylum Chordata; class Mammalia; order Rodentia; family Spalacidae; genus Rhizomys; species Rhizomys pruinosus. The sequence continues at coordinate 2,031,994 of VZQC01011742.1, read as the reverse complement.
CTGCAGTGAAGGTTTGTTACTAGCTTATGCTGGATTTCCCCTGCACTGAGGGCAGCTTCCGTGGGAGTTTTCTCTGATATCCCAGTTATATATGCTGACCACTCTTCCCAGATCCCTCCGATGATGAGTGGGAAGAGCTATCTAGCAGTGATGAAAGTGAGGTCTTTATGGAGAATGTCTTCAGTGAGTGCAGTGGGCAGCTGCTGTCTCCACTCTGCCTGTCCGATGAGATTCACACTGCTCTCACCAACTGCCTCATTCCAAAGAAGGTAATCTCGTTCCATCCTGAGTTCATTGTGGGGCACAGGAAAGGTATGTGCCAAAGAATCAAGCACATTTCCAGGTTGGAGGTGATGGCAACAGCTGGGTCATAAATCAGAGCTAGCAGGACTAGAAATACAGAAGCAATTCTGTCCTCTTCACACCTAGCCAGTTAACTTGGGAACAATATGTTGAAATTTTATATAGAAATCCTGTTTAAGATGACTCCTCTTTTACCTTTTCTTTTTTTTTTTTTTTTTTTTATTTTTTTCGAGATAGGGTCTCCCTGTAGACCAGGCTGGCCTTGAACTCACAAAGATCCGCCTGCCTCTGCCTCCCAAGTGCTAGGATTAAAGGCATGCACCACCACGCCTGACATCTCTTTTACCTTTTCTTACTTCCCTTTTAATCCTAGGTTTTTGAGAAAACTGCCTTTCCAGACAGTGTCGCACTTGACGTATGTTCTAGGAACCCTGCTTGGAAACCCTTGATTAGGAAGTAAGAGCTTTTCTATTCAGAAGCATTTATCATTTTGTCATTATGTGAAATTTTGCATCATTAAATAGAAAATGCTGGTACTCCTCCTAGACCTACCTAGATATGTACCTTGGAGAAGCAGGTGGCCCCATGTGCTGGGGTACCTGCCTGAGCATGTTCACAGTAGCATGGGTCATGGTTTCCTCAGTTTGGAAACAGCCTTGATGTCCATCACAGGTAGAAAATGGGTAATAAACTGATGAGGGGCAGAACACATACTACAGTAAAAAGGATCTGAACTCGAACCGCCCAAATATGAGTAGCATTTGCCATGTTGAGCAAATAAGTAAGACACAAAACAATATACACCTTGGGGCTGGAGAATTGGCTCAGCAGATAACAGTACTTACGATTCTTGCAGAGGACCCAGGTTTGGTTCCCAGCACTCACATGGTAGCTTCTGTACCCTCTCTTGTCTCCCTGGTACACATACATAGATGTAGTCATAACAACTAACTATACACATAAAATAAGAATAAGTCTAAAAAAAAAGAGAACATATACTGTTGATTCCATTTTTACAAAGATCAAAACTAGGCAACACTGAACAATCTAGGATACATGCCCAAGGAGCAACCCCATGAAGAAAAGTGAGGAAACCCAGGCCTAATGGTGCAAACCTGTAATCCTGGCTCCTTGGGGGCTAAAGTGGGAAGATTATAAGTTCAAGGCCTGCCTGGGCAAATTAGTAAGAACTTGTATTCAAATGTTTAAGAAACTAAAAGAGGGCTAAGAATATAGCTCCTTTTTAAATTAAAAAATTTTTTTTCACCACTATACTAACAAGGAAATTTTAAAATATTTTTATTTTATGTGTCATGCAATGCCTGTAGAGGCCAGAAGAAGCTATCAGATCCTCTGGAACTAGAGTTATGGACAGTTATTGTCCACCACGTGGGTACTGGGATTTGAGCCCAGGTCCTGTGCAAGAGCATCTAGTGCTCTTAAACATTGAGCATGTCTCTAGCCCCAATACAGTTCATTGTAAAAGTGTTTGCCTAGCATGCCTGTGGGCCTAGTTTCAGTCCCTAGGACAGCAAAAAAGAAAAAGAAAAAGAAAAGGAGTCTGCTATACAGATCTGGATATAAATTACCTATACAAAATAAAGGAGAAAAATAAATAAATAAATTACCTATACAGGTTAGGGAGGTCAAGCATTGTCATGAGGGAATACCTGGGCTGCCAGAGTGTCAACAGTGCTTATTTCTTACCCAGATGTGTGTGTGCCTGTACACGAGTGTGTGTATGCATGCATGTGTTTTTTTTTTTTTTAATGCGTGTTTTCTGTAAGCTGTAATAAGCTATTTATATGTTGTATGTAGAACTCACAAAGATCTGCCTGCCTCTGGCTCCTGAATGCTGGGATTAAAGGTGTGTGCTACCACACCCAGCTATATGTTGTATCTTTTATCATATGTATATCATATTTCACAATAAAAATGATTTTAAAGATGCTATCTTTCATATACACACTTCTAAGGCAGATTCCTCATGACTCACAAATGAGTTATACTTGGAGCTTTTGAAGCACGCAAAGGTGCCTCGCAGTTTGATTGGTATATTAACAATTCACATTCTTCTTTGTGACCTGCCTCGGACCTCCTTGTACTTAGAGATACTCTTAGAATATGAACCTTAAATTAAAAGTTAACACATAGCACCAGGTGTGGCGGTGTACACCTTTAATCCCAGCACTCAGGGGGCAGAGGCAGGCAGATCTCTGTGAGTTCAAGGCCACCTTGGTCTACAGAGTGAGTTCCAGGGCACCTGGGGCTACAGGGAGACCTTGTCTCCAAAAGACCAAAAAAAAAAAAAAAGTTAACACATAGCCAGGTATGTGGGCTCATAACTATAATCTCATAGTCTCAGTACTCAGGAGGACCACAAACTTGAAGCTGACCTAGGCTATTTAAAGAGTTCCAGTAGCCGGGCGTGGTGGCTCACGCCTTTAATCCTAGCACTTGGGAGGCAGAGGCAGGCGGATCTTTGTGAGTTCAAGGCCAGCCTGGTCTACAGAGTGAATTCCAGGACAGCTGGGGCTACAGGGAGACCCTGTCTCGAAAAGTCAAAAAAATAAATAAATAAAGAGTTCCAGGTTAGCCTTGGCTATAAAGCAAGATGCTATGTCAAACAACAACAAACAGCCCCTAACCTACTGAATTCCAGTGTATTGGCTTTCAGGAAACGGCATTGTTCACTTCCCTTGCAGAATGAACACTATTCAGTGTAGAGCCCTCGTGTGTCTCCAGAGTCTTGTTTCTCTCCTGGACGTGGAGAATCTGGGAGGAGCCCCAGCTCTTCAGAACCTTGCACAGCACCTGTCACAACTTATTTTTTCTCATCCAGGTAAATATTTGGGATTTATTATAAATGACTACTTTGGCAGAGCAGAATTTTGAAGAACTTAACTCTAGGGCTGATTCAAGGCTCCTTGAACTGAGCTGACCAGCTGTACAAGGTTGGATGGATGTTCTTCCAGCAGGTTCTCATAGTTTGTTATAGGAGACTCTCATTGAACTTAAGCGCATCAAGTCATGGGGGTTCAAACAACCTAATGTGTCCTGGAGTACAGAGGATGCTGGGCAGAATGAGGTCCAGTGGTGAATAGCTAGGTGTCCACTCCTTTGCCACCAGCCTGCTTAGGACCCTGGAAGAAAACTGAGTGCAGTGGCCTAGATTGGCATCCTGTTTCCCTTCTATTCATCTTGGGGTGGGAGGAGGAGCCCCCACTGCTTATACCCACAACAGTCTACCTCTTTCCATGATCTGAGGCCAGGAGCAAGGTCCCAGCTAAGGAGGACCTACTACTCCCAAGCCCTTTTTGTTACAGTGGCGTGATATCCCATTCAGGATATTCCTACATCAGGCTATTGAAAACCAGCCTGAAAAATTCATCTAAGTATTATTTGCCACTTGATGACTTGAAGATTTTTTGCCTATATTTAGGCATGCTGCAAATTCTTAGATATTGTGAACATTCTTAGAGGGAAGACATTTTCCCCCCACTTCAAGAATAGAATCCAGGACCTTGGCATGTTGAGTAGCCACTCTACCACTGAGCCACAATGCCAGCCCAGAACAACATTTCGAATCACCTCTCTTTGGCTTAACATTTTTTGACATTTCCTCAGTTTCTATGACAGTGCCATATCTGCTGAACCTTTGCTAAAGTTTAGTTTAAAAGAAGTTTTGTGGGCTGGGCCTGGTGAATCCCAGCATTCAGGAGGCAGAGGGAGGTGGATTTCTATGAGTTCAAGGCCAGCCTGGTCTACATAGTGAGTTCCAGCACATTGGAGGCTACAGGGAGACTCTGTCTCAAAAAGACAAAAAAAAAAAGGATTAGAGGATAATGTTCCTTCCCCAAATTTGGGTAAATGGCCAGAAATGATAATTCAAATAAAAATTTTCCAATTATTTCCCTTATCTAGATAAAATGTAAATTACATGTACTATAAAATGACATATAGCTGGGTGTGGTGGTGCACGCCTTTAATCCTCACACTTGGGACGCAGAGGCAGGTGGATCTCTGTGAGTTCAAGGCCAGCCTGGTCTACATAGCAAGCTCCAGGCCAGCTGGGACTAAAGGGAGACCCTATCTTAAAATTACCAAAAAAAAAAAAAAAAAAATAGTAATAATAATTTAGCATTTTTGTTTGTTTGTTTTGGAGACAGAAGTCTCCAAACCAAGCTAGTCTGGAACTCACTATGTAGAACAGGCTGCCCTTGATTTCACTGGCCTCCACTTGCCTCTGCCTTTTGAGTATGGGGATTAAAGGCATGTATATCATGTCCGACATAGTTTAATTGGCACAAAAACTGTAAGGCCTAAAGTAATTAGCTAGATGTTGTATAGTACCTATAGTCTCTGCTTAAGAGATCAAGGCATAAAGATTGTTTGAGTCCAGGAGTTGGAAACCAACCTGAGCACCATTGTGATACCCCCTCTCAAGGCAAAACAGTCACTAGTTATTATTCTCACAGTTTCTCTTGGCCAGCAATTTAAACAGGATGCTGAAGATGGTTTTTCTTCATTCCACAATGTTAGGGTAGTGATTATCTGCTAGGAGTAATTTTACTTCCCCCCTCTTCTGAAAGTCTGAAGGTATTTTCGGCTGTGTGTCTTGGAGTTTTGTATTGGTATCTACCAGGTAGTTACACAAGAAAGCATCCTGCACAGGAACTACAGGTATACACATACACACACACAGAATGATCTGTGGCCAGAGTATCACTACTGCTGAAGAGGAATCTTGGACTAGTCTAGGTTTCTGCTGGAAAACTTGAAGGCTTTGATCGAGAATCAGCGGAGGTTATGTTCACTCAACACTGAGCTCTTGTGACTGGAGTCATCAGGGAAGACACTCCCAAGTGACCTTTTCAGATGACCCAAGCTTCCTCATAACATGATAGCCGAGTTCCAAGGTCAATAGTCAAAAGGACAAAGCATACACTTGTGAGTCAGCTGGAAGTTATACTGCCTTTTTTATGACCTACCCTGTCATTCATTGTTTGTTGAAGAAGTCACAAAGTTACATCCACATTTAAGAAGCAGAAATCAGATTCTGCATGTTTTGGGAAAATGGCATGGTACCAGAAGATGGTAGAATTGCAGGACTGGAAATAATTGTTGTGCATTTTTGGAAATTATTATCCTACCACACTAAATGAGCCACCTTTTCTTCTGAAAAAGGGGTCAGGGAGTTGTTTGATCTGGGTGACCCTCATTCAGCCTTGCCCGTGACTGTACTAACTCAGTTGCTTGTTACTGCTATTCTGTTTGTCCTGTGTGAGAAAGTACAGTTGGAAAATATTGAGGTTGGGGCAGTGAACAAACACCAGGGAGGCTCTGAGCAGTGGGCTCACATTATCAAGAAGAGTGCTGGAGTGCAAGATAACTCTACCAGCTCTAAGATGGAAGAGACCACCATGATAGAGGCCACCTGATGGAGACCACCGTGATAGACACTACCTGATGGAGACCACCACGATAGAGGCCACCTGATGGAGACCACCACGATAGAGGCCACCTGATGGAGACTACCACGATAGAGGCCACCTGATGGAGACCACCTGATGGAGACCACTACGATAGAGACCACCATGATAGAGGCCATGTGATAGAGACCACCATGATAGAGGCCATGTGATAGAGACCACCATGATAGAAGCCACCTGATGGAGACCACCATGATAGAGGCCACCTGATGGAAAGCACCATGATAGACACTACCTGATGGAGACCACCACGATAGAGACCATCTGATGGAGACTACTATGATAGAGGCCACCTGATAGAGACTACCATGATAGAGGCCACGTGATGGAGACCACCATGATAGAGGCCACCTGATGGAGGCCATGTGATGGAGACCACCATGATAGAGGCCACCTGATAGAGGCCACCTGATGGAGACCACCATGATAGAGGCCACCTTATAGAGGCCACCTGATGGAGACCACCATGATAGAGGCCACCTGATGGACACCGCCATGATAGAGGCCACCTCTTGGAGACCGCCATGATAGAGGCCACCTGATGGAGACCACCATGATAGAGGCCACCTCTTGGAGACCGCCATGATAGAGGCCACCTCTTGGAGACCACCACGATAGAGGCCACCTGATGGAGACCTGTGAGAAATGAGAGTCATCGAAAACCATTGGCTCATTTCTGCCCTGTTCTAAGTGTCAGTCACGTGAAAATCCAGCATGTAAAGTCAGACCCTCTGCAGGACATTTCTTGCTGTCCATTCTGCAGTCATCTTTTAGATTCACTTGCATGTGAACAGGCACTGTTAGGTGAACATTTGCTTAAGTATCAAGAATGCTTTCATTAATAAGCTATGCTAACACTTGCTGTGCTTTGTTTTGATCCTTTTTCTTTTACTACAAACTAGCTGGGCTTGGAGAAAGAGAAAACTTGTACTTCATCTTTGTGTTTTGTGGAAACTTTCTTTATTTTAGATTTTGCTAAACATGCTGATTTTCTAGAAGCCATAAGTAGTGCTTTGAGGGCCCTTTTGCAAACGATGGCATCCAAGAACATCCCACAGGTAAGATACTGTAAATTTCTTATGTGAAACTGGAAAAGATTCTGTATTTTGGAAACACATTACTTAATGATGGTTTTAGTTTTTTCCTTTTATTTTGGTATTTTTGAGGCAGGGTCTCCCTTTTAGTACCAGCTGTCCTAGAGCTCACTCTGTAGATCCACCCACCTCTACCTCCCAAGTGCTGGGATTAAAGGTGCGTGCCACCATACCCAGCTTTAATGATGGTTTAAAAAAAAAACAAACAAACCAAAAAACTGTTAAAAGAGTAACACATGACCTTTCTGAAAAGGCAATAGAAGTGCTTAAACTAGAAAGTGGACTCTGGCCTCTGCCTCGTTCAGCTCTGTAGCTGCTTCTCCACTAACAGTGCTCCTTTAATATGTCACAGCATATTCTCTGAATGTTGTTGGTTTTCAAATGTGATGCAGCTGGCAAGCATATCTTCCTGGTCTTTCTCTCTCTCTCTGGTGCCTTATCATTTCTATTTGTTAGTTTTTCTTTTTTTTTTTAATTTTTATTTATTGATTTATTTATTTTATGTGTATGAATGTACTGTCTGCATGTAGGTTTGTGCACCTGTGTCATGCAATGCCTCAGAGGTCAGAAGAGGGCGTCGGATTCCCCTGGAATTGGAGTTACAAACGGTTCTCAGCCGCCATGTGGGTGCTGGGGATCGAACCCAGGTCCTCTACAGGAGCAGTCAGCTCTCCTAACTGCTAGGCCATCTCTCCAGCCCCATTGTTACTTTTTCTTAAGAAAATTCCAACCAGGTATGATGGCGTACCCCTTTAATCCCAGCACTTGGGAGGCAGAGGCAGGCAGAGGCAGGCAGATCTCTGGGAGTTAAAGGCCAGCCTGGTCTACAGAACGAGCTCTGTGCCAGCTGGGACTAAAAGGGACATCTTGTCTCAAAAAGACAAAAAACAAAACAAAACAAAACGTCTTAGGCCCAGCATAGTGGTGCACACCTTTGATCCCAAAACTTGGGAGGCAGAAGTAGTTGGATCGCTGTGATTTCAAGGCCAGCCTGGTCTACATAGTGAGCTCCAGGCCAGCTGGAACTAAAGGGAGACCCTGTCTCAAAAAAAAAAAAAAATTATGGGGGCTGGAGAGATGGTCTAGCGGTTAAGAGAGCCGACCGCTCTTGCAGAGGACCCGGGTTCGATCCCCAGCACCCACATGGTGGCTGAGAACCGTCTGAAACTCCAATTCCAGGAGAACTCCAGCTCCAGGGGAATCCGACACCACCTTCTGACCTCCGCGGCATTGCACGACACGGGTGCACAGACTTGCACACAGAAAGTACATTTGTACACATACAGAAATAAATCAAATTAATAAAAAAATTTTTTTTAATTAATAAAAAAGAAAATTTAGAAAAAAAATTATTTGGGCTGGAGAGATAGCCTAGCGGTTAAGAGCGCCGACTGCTCTTGCAGAGGACCCGGGTTTGATCCCCAGCACCCACATGGCGGCTGAGAACCATCTGTAACTCCAATTCCAGGAGAACTCCAGTTCCAGGGGACCTCTTCTGACCTCCGCGGCATTGCATGACACGGGTGCACAAACCTGCATGCAGACAGTACATTCATACACATAGAGAATAAAAAATTATCTACAATTAGTGTCTTTAATCAAAATAATCCTGTAAACATGTGGATTTTTAGAATTTACAAAGGACTGATAATTCACACTTTGCAAAGCTATAAAAGAAAATTTAGAAAAAAAATTATTTGGGCTGGAGAGATAGCCTAGCGGTTAAGAGCGCCGACTGCTCTTGCAGAGGACCCGGGTTTGATCCCCAGCACCCACATGGCGGCTGAGAACCATCTGTAACTCCAATTCCAGGAGAACTCCAGTTCCAGGGGACCTCTTCTGACCTCCGCGGCATTGCATGACACGGGTGCACAAACCTGCATGCAGACAGTACATTCATACACATAGAAAATAAAAAAGAAATAAAATAAAAAAAATTTTATTTTTATTTGTATTGCCTGCAAGATGTAAGTGTACCCATGTTGTACAGTACTCTCGGGGGTCAAAAGAGGGCATTGGTTCCCCAGAACTGGAGTTAAGGATGCTTGTTACCCGCCAAGTGAGTGCCAGGACTCAAACCCAGGTCAAAACCGGGTTTTCTGCAACAGCAGCCAGTGCTGTTAATTGCTGAGCCATCTCTCCAGCCCCATCATTTTTTTTTGTAAATAGCTTTATGGAGGTGTGATTCCATACAGTTCATTCATTTGTAGTGCACAGTTTGGTGGTTTTGTATATTCACATTTTATTTATTTATTTATTTATATATATATTTTATGTGTATGAATGTACTGTCTGCATGCAGGTTGGTGCACCTGTGTAGTGCAATGCCTCGGAGGTCAGAAGAGGGTGTCGGATTCCCCTGGAACTGGAGTTCTCCTGGAATTGGAGTTTCAGATGGTTCTTGGCTGCCATGTGGGTGCTGGGGATCGAACCTGGGTCCTCTGTAAGAGCGGTCAGCGCTCTTAACTGCTAGGCCATCTCTCCAGCCCCATTTTAATGTCTCTTAAGTGATCACATTTTCTTTATCCACCCTGTTTTTCTTTCACCAGTTATTCATGGTAGAAACTGTTATTTTGTTCCTATTATCAGATTTGGATTGTGTATATGATAGTACTACATAATACTCTCCATAGGCCTAGCTTTAATCAGATTGGTACAGACTGAGATACAGAATTTTTTTTGCAAGAAAATTCATATTGCTGTATATGTTTCATACTTTAAGCAGTTTTTTTTATTTTTATTTTTTATGTGTGTGAATGTACTGTCTGCATGTAGGTTTATGCATCCGTGTCTTGCAATGCTGCAGAGGTCAGAAGAGGCTGTCGGATTCCCCTGGAACTGGAGTTAAAGACTGTTTGTTCTCAGCCGCCATGTGGGCGCTGGGGATTGAATCTGGGTCCTCTGCAAGAGCAGTAAGCGCTCTTAACCACTAGGCCATCTCCAGCCCCAATGTTTCATACTTTAAATCACAGAACGTGTTATATCAGTTTTAATACTAATTTGTGGTTTGACTTAATGGTTTTAGCAGGCAGTCATCATAGCTGCCTGACCCCTTGCTGAGGCTGCGCACTGCACACACCCAGCTTTGTCTTTTCTTGCGCAGTACCATTAGCTAGATATCTTCTATAAATGAGAACTTCGTCTCAGCCGTCATTAGGAATTTTGGTATCAGTTTATACCTGATTCTTTATCTCAAATTGTGAGTGGATATACTAGCAATCTTTAAACACAGCCAGAAGTTTCCTTCATTCCTTCCTACTGTATTGTTGTCTTTGTCTGTTTGGTGCTAGGATTGAACTCAGGCCCTCATATGTGCTTTCGTTCTTAGTCTCGTTTATTTATTTTGAGATGGGTTTCATTATGTAGCTAAGGCTGGCTTTGAACTAGTGATCCTAACTGCCCCCCCACCACCACCACCAAGTTCTGGGATTATGTGTGGGCCTGTGGACTTGGCCACCAACCAGGCTAGTTATTTTTTTTGATGCAAAAATTGATCCAAGATGTAATTTTCCTGCTTAAAACTTAAAAGAAGCACTGGGTAGATGGCTTGTCGTTGAAGTGCTTGGCCTGCTAATGTGCTGCTTAGGGTCTGAATCTCCAGAGCCCGTGTGAATGTTTGGTGGGTGGGGAGCCTGCCTATAACTCCGCAGCTCTGAAGGTGGAGTGGGATCCCTGGAGCATGCAGGCTAGCTCCAGGTCCAACCAAGAGATTTTGCTTCAATGAATAAGGTAGAGGGTAATTGAGGAAGACTCCCAAATTCAACTCTGAGCTTCCACATACCACACACCCAGGTATATACATACCTGCCATGTGTGATCATATACATGTGAACACACATATATGTACATACACCATGAATATGTGTGTGTGTGTGTGTGTGTGTGTGTGTGTGTGTGGTATATAACTGAAAATATCTCTTCTCTCTCAACAGTGCATGGCACCTGAGCAGCTGATGACACTGTGCAGAGCAGGTATTCACAGTAGTAATGTTGGGGTTAGAGTGAATGTGGTCAGTATTTTGGGAATCATCGGCAGTGTCCTAGCCAAAGAAGATGGTGCGCTTGAAACTCTCAAGGTAAAACACTTTGTTTCTAACTTAGAGTTTTCAGTAATTAGAAATGGGAAGGAATTCTTGGTTAAGAAGACATTGTGTTGGGGCTGGAGAGATGGCCTAGCGGTTAAGAGCACCGACCGCTCTTACAGAGGACCCGGGTTTGGTCCCCAGCACCCACATGGCGGCCGAGAACCGTTTGAAACTCCAATTCCAGGAGAACTCCAGTTCCAGGGGAATCCGACGCCATCTTCTGACCTCCGCGGCATTGCACGACACGGGTGCACAAACTTGCATGCAGACAGTACATTCATACACATACAGAAATTAAAAAACAAAACAAAACAAAAAAACATTGTGTCAAGAAATTGCTAATTAAGTTCCTAATAGTATACCCTTTGGCTTAATAAAATTGTGTGTATTAGATACATACTTGGAAAGTTGAGCCTCGTTTTGCCATTTAATTTTTCTCCAGATAATATTCCTTCAAAAATAAATTTCTCTTCATTAAAAGGTCAAATGTGGAATTTTTGGAAATGACTTTTGGCTTCACTTTTGAATGAAACATTTGCATGTTATATTCTGCCAAGGAACAGTCCACCCAGTTTTCATTGTTCGCCAGATGAAGTGTGTTCAGAAAAACACCACACTGGCAATTCTTAGACCAGCAACTCTGTGATACCAGTCCTCTAGGAATTCACTCAGCATATTAGCTTTTAGCACAGTTCAGAAACTGCTCTGCTAGAGGTACAGTATCACTGCAGCTCAAAGGTTGCTAGTGGTACAGTTACTCCCACTGCACTGACTGCTGAAAGTTTTCTCCCCTCTAACCTCTCAGCTGTCCTTTTGTCTCCCGAGGTCTAGACACCATTTACTGGTTCCTTCTGCATCATTTCAGGGGCTTTTTATTTTTATCTTTATTTTTTTTTATCTTTTTTTGAGACAGGGTCTCCCTTTAGTCCCAGCTGGCCTGGAGCTCACTCTGTAGACCAGGCTGGCCTTGAACTCACAGAGATCCACCTTCCTCTGCCTCCTGAGTGCTGGGATTAAAGGTGTACGCCACCATGCCCGGCACTAAAGACGGTTCTTAGCTGCCTTAGCTGCTGTGTGGGTGCTGGGAATTGAACCTGGATCCTCTGCAAGAGCAGTCAGTGCTCTTAACCGCTGAGCCATCTCTCCAGCCCCTTCAGGGGCTTTTTAAAATTTATTTTTATTCCGTACATGAGTATGAGCACACACATGCTGTGATGGACAATGTGTGGAGGTCAGAGAACAACTTCCTGGAGTCCATTCTGTCTTCCACTGTGGGTTGTAGGTTGTCAGGCTTCCATGGCAAGTGCTTTTACCTGCTGATACAACTTACCACCCCGTTCCAGGGACTTTTGATAAATACATGGGTAACTGGTTGAGTGTGGCCATGTGGCACAGATGACAATGTGTTTGTACAATTACTTCTTACTCTAAAACTGAAATTGCCAATGGCCATTTTAATGAAACTTCCAAGTTTTTCTTGGGTACACTATTTTAAAGTGTTTTTTGTTTTTTTTTTTACTTCAATTCATTTCCAAGCATGAAAAAAGTAGAGAAATGGGCTAAAGAGATGCTCAGTGGTCAGGAGCACTGGCTGCTCTTGCAGAGGACCAGGGTTCAGTTCCCAACACCCACATGGAAGGTAACAACCATCTGTAACTCCAGTTCCAGGGATCCAACACCCTCTCTGGCCTCTGTAGACATTGCATGACATGGGTGCACTTGCACAAAGGCAATCTACTCCTCATACACACATAATAAAAATAATTACATTAGTGCTGGACGTGGTGCTCCACGCCTTTGATCCCAGCACTCAGGAGGCAAAGGCAGGCAGATCTCTGAGTTTAAGGCCAGCCTGGTCTACATAGTGAGTTACAGGCCACCTGGGGCTACTGGGAGACCCTGTCTCAAAAGACCAAGATAGATAGATAGATAGATAGATAGATAGATAGATAGATAGATGATAGATGATTGATAGATAGATAGATGATAGATAGATGATAGATAGATGATAGATGATAGATAAAATTTTAAGTAGAGAAAATATAATCACTGTGTACCCATAAGCAGATTTAAATTACTGTGTATAACTTCTTTTTTTTTTTTTTTTTTTTTTTTTTTTTNCAGTTCAGGGGAATCTGACGCCCCCAAGGATATTGCATAGCATAGGTGAAAAAAAATTCAGAACAACAGAAATAAATAATAAAAAATTAATGGTCCAGCAAGGCTTTAACCAAGGAAATTTCATGCAAACAAATTCTGATTTTTTTCCTTGTTGTTTTTTTTTTGTACTGACAAAGGAGTTTGCGTGAGGGCCAATGGCTTGTGCTGACAGCCCACAGACTGCTCTGGAAGTTGATTTGTTTAACAGGTGCTTGCAGTGAAGGTTGTGTTACTAGCTTATGCTGGGATTTTCCCCTGCACTGAGGGAAAGCTTCCGTGGGAGTTTTCATCTGAATATCCCAGTTATATAGCTAGACCACTCTTCCCAGAGCCCTCCGATGATGAGTGGGAAGAGCGTATCTAGACAGTGATGAAAGTGAGGTCTTTATGGAGAATGTCTTCAGTGAGTGCAGTGGGCAGCTGCTGTCTCCACTCTGCCTGTCCGATGAGATTCACACTGCTCTCACCAACTGCCTCATTCCAAAGAAGGTAATCTCGTTCCATCCTGAGTTCATTGTGGGGCACAGGAAAGGTATGTGCCAAAGAATCAAGCACATTTCCAGGTTGGAGGTGATGGCAACAGCTGGGTCATAAATCAGAGCTAGCAGGACTAGAAATACAGAAGCAATTCTGTCCTCTTCACACCTAGCCAGTGTAACTTGGGAACAATATGTGCAAATTGTTATATAGAAATCCTGTTTAAGATGACTCGCTCCTTTCTTACCTTCGTTTTTTTTTTTATTTTTTTTTTTTTGGTCTGTTTCGAGAAGGGGTCTCCTGTAGAACCAAGGTGGCCCTTGAACTCACAAAGATCCGCCTGCCCGTTGCCTCCCAAGTGCTAGGATTAAAGGCAGGCACCACCACGCCTGGCATCTCTTTAATGAACCTTTTCTTACTTCCCTGTTAACCTAGAGTTTTTGAGGAAGAACTGCCTTTCAGACGAGTGTCGCACTTTGACGTATTTCAGGAACCCGGCTTGGAAACCCTTGATTAGGAAGTAAGAGCTTTTCTATTCAGAAGCATTTATCATTTTGTCATTATGTGAAATTTTGCATCATTAAATAGAAAATGCTGGTACTCCTCCTAGACCTACCTAGATATGTACCTTGGAGAAGCAGGTGGCCCCATGTGCTGGGGTACCTGCCTGAGCATGTTCACAGTAGCATGGGTCATGGTTTCCTCAGTTTGGAAACAGCCTTGATGTCCATCACAGGTAGAAAATGGGTAATAAACTGATGAGGGGCAGAACACATACTACAGTAAAAAGGATCTGAACTCGAACCGCCCAAATATGAGTAGCATTTGCCATGTTGAGCAATAAGTAAGACACAAAACAGATACAACGCTTGGGGCTGAGAGATGGCTCAGCAGTTAAAGTACTTAGATTCTTGCAGAGGACCCGGTATTGGTCCCAGCACTCACATGGTAGGCTTCGTACCCTCTATCTCTTGTCCCTCCCTTGGTGCACACATACACAAGTATCAAAAACAACTATAAATAAAAAAAAAAGAAAGCAAAAAAAAAGAGAACATATACTGTTTGATTCCATTTTTACAAAGATCAAAACTAGGCAACACTGAACAATCTAGGATACATGCCCAAGGAGCAACCCCATGAAGAAAAGTGAGGAAACCCAGGCCTAATGGTGCAAACCGTAATCCTGGCTCCTTGGGGCTAAAGGTGAAGATTATAAGTTTTCAAGGCCTTCGCGCATAAGTTAATACTGTATTCTTTTTTAGAAAATCATAAAAAGAGAGATAATAAACAAAAAAAAAAAAGTTTTAATTAAAAAAAAATTTTTTTTTCATTTTATAAAAAGGAATTTTAAAAGATTTATTGTTTATGTGTCACGGCCATGCCTGTAGAGGCAGAGAACTAATAGAAATCCTCGGGACATGAGTTTACTGGACATTCATTGCCACAGCGTGGTAACTCGGGATTGAGCCAGGTCCTGTGCAGAGCATGCTAGTGCCTCTTAAACATTGAGCATGTCTCTAGCCCCAATACAGTTACATTGTAAAAGTGGTTGCCTAGCATTTGCTGTGGGCCTAGTTTTCAGTCCCTAGACACAAACGAAAAAAAAAAAGAAAAGGAGTCTGCTATACAGATCTGGATATAGTACCGTATACAAAGTAAGGAGAACAATAATAACATAATCTACCTATACAGGTTAGGGAGGTCAGCTTGGTCATGGGGATACCCTGGGCTGCCCAGAGTGTCAACAGTGCTTATTTCTTACCCAGCTGTGTGTGTGCCTGTACAGAGTGGATGGTATGCATGCATGTGTTTTTTTTTTTTTTTAATGCGGTGTTTTTCTGTAAGCTGTAATAAGCTATTTGATATTTGTATGTAGAACTCACAAGATCTGCTGCCCTCCTCTGGCTCCTCTGAAATGCTGGGATTAAAGTGTGTTGCTACCACAACCCACTATATTGTGTATCTTTTACTCAATGTTAATATAAGCATATGTCACAATAAAATGTTTTAAAGATGCTATATTTTCAAACACACTCAAGGCAAGATTCCTCATACTCACAAATGAGTTATACTTGGAGCTTTTGAAGCACGCAAAGGTGCCTCGCAGTTTGATTGGTATATTAACAATTCACATTCTTCTTTGTGACCTGCCTCGGACCTCCTTGTACTTAGAATAAGCTCAGAATATGAAACCTAAATTAAAGTTAACAGTCATAGCACCAGGTGGGCGTGGTACACCTTTAATCCTAGCACGCAGGGGGGCAGAGGGCAGGCAGATCTCGTGAGTTCAAGGCCACCTGGGATCTAGGCAAGGTGAGTTCCAGGGCACCTGGGGCTACAGGGAGAACCTTGTCTCCAAAAGACCAAAAAAAAAAAAAAAGTTAAACATACTAGCCAGTATGTGGGCCATAACTATGAAATCATAGTCTCAGTACTCAGGAGGACCACAAACTTGAAGCTGACCGAGCTATTTAAAGAGTTTTCCAGTAGCCGGGGCGTGGTGGCTCACGGCTTTAATCCAGCACTTGGGGACAGAGGCAGGCGGATCTTGGAGTTCAAGGCCACCTGGTCTACACGAGTGAATTCCAGACAGGCTGGTCTACAGAGTGATCTGTAGGGAGACCCTGCTCGAAAGTCAAAAAAATTAAGATAAATAAAGAGTTCCGGTTAGCGCTTGGCCTATAAAGCAAGATGCTATGTTCAAACAACAACAAACAGCCCCTAACCTACTGAATTCCAGTGTATTGGCTTTCAGGAAACGGCATTGTTCACTTCCCTTGCAGAATGAACACTATTCAGTGTAGAGCCCTCGTGTGTCTCCAGAGTCTTGTTTCTCTCCTGGACGTGGAGAATCTGGGAGGAGCCCCAGCTCTTCAGAACCTTGCACAGCACCTGTCACAACTTATTTTTTCTCATCCAGGTAAATATTTGGGATTTATTATAAATGACTACTTTGGCAGAGCAGAATTTTGAAGAACTTAACTCTAGGGCTGATTCAAGGCTCCTTGAACTGAGCTGACCAGCTGTACAAGGTTGGATGGATGTTCTTCCAGCAGGTTCTCATAGTTTGTTATAGGAGACTCTCATTGAACTTAAGCGCATCAAGTCATGGGGGTTCAAACAACCTAATGTGTCCTGGAGTACAGAGGATGCTGGGCAGAATGAGGTCCAGTGGTGAATAGCTAGGTGTCCACTCCTTTGCCACCAGCCTGCTTAGGACCCTGGAAGAAAACTGAGTGCAGTGGCCTAGATTGGCACACTGTGTTCCCTTCTATTCATGCTTGGGGTGGGAGGAGGAGCCCCCACTGCTTATACCCACAACAGTCTACCTCTTTCCATGATCTGAGGCCAGGAGCAAGGTCCCAGCTAAGGAGGACCTACTACTCCCAAGCCCTTTTTGTTACAGTGGCGTGGATATCCCTTCAGGATATTCCACATCAGGCTATTGAAAACCAGCGAAAATTCATCTAAGTATTATTTGCCGACTTGATGACTTGAAGATTTTTTGCCTATATTTAGGCATGCTGCAAATTCTTAGATATTGTGAACATTCTTAGAGGGAAGACATTTTCCCCCCACTTCAAGAATAGAATCCAGGACCTTGGCATGTGTTGAGTTAGCCACTCTACACACTGAGCCACAAAATGCCAGCCCAGAACAACATTTCGAATCACCTCTCTTTGGCTTAACATTTTTTGACATTTCCTCAGTTTCTATGACAGTGCCATATCTGCTGAACCTTTGCTAAAGTTTAGTTTAAAAGAAGTTTTGTGGGCTGGGCCTGGTGAAATCCAATCATTCAGGAGGCAGAGGAGGTGGATATTCTATGATTCAAGGCCAGCCTGGTGCTACATAGTGGTTCCCACATTGGAATGCTACAGGGAGACCTGTCTCAAAGACAAAAAAAAAAAAAAAAAAAATGATTAGGAGGATACAGTGTGGTTCCTTCCCCAAATTTGGGTAAATGGCCAGAAATGATAATTCAAATAAAAATTTTCCAATTATTCCCTTAGTCAGATAAAATTTAATTACAGGTACTATAAAATGACTATAGCTGGGTGGTGAGTGCAGCGCCTTTGAATCCTCACACTTGGGACGCAGAGGCAGGTGGGACCTCTGTGGAGTTCAAGGCCAGCCTGGTCTAATAGCAGCTCCAGGCCAGCTGGACTAAGGGAGACCCTACTCAAAATTAGCCAAAAAAAAAAAAAAAAAATAGTAAGAGTAGATTTTAGTGCATTTTGTTGTGTGTTGTTTTGAGACAGAAGTCTCCAAACCAAGCTAGTCTGGAACTCACTATGTAAGAACAGCGCTGCCTTGATTTTCATAGGCCCACTTGCCTCTGCCTTTTGAGTATGGGGATTAAAGGAATGTATATAGCATGTCCGACATAGTTTAATTGGCACAAAAACTGTAAGGCCTAAAGTAATTAGCTAGATGTTGTATAGTACCTATAGTCTCTGCTTAAGAGATCAAGGCATAAAGATTGTTTGAGTCCAGGAGTTGGAAACCAACCTGAGCACCATTGTGATACCCCCTCTCAAGGCAAAACAGTCACTAGTTATTATTCTCACAGTTTCTCTTGGCCAGCAATTTAAACAGGATGCTGAAGATGGTTTTTCTTCATTCCACAATGTTAGGGTAGTGATTATCTGCTAGGAGTAATTTTACTTCCCCCCTCTTCTGAAAGTCTGAAGGTATTTTCGGCTGTGTGTCTTGGAGTTTTGTATTGGTATCTACCAGGTAGTTACACAAGAAAGCATCCTGCAAAGGAACTAACAGGATACACATACACACACACGAGAATGATTGTGGCCAGAGTAGTCACTAACTGCTGAAAGAGGAATCATTGGACGATCCTAGGTTTCTGCTGGAAAACTTTGAAGGCTTTGATCGAGAATCAGCGAGGTTAGTGTTCACTCAACACTGAGCTTTGTACTGGAGTCATCAGGGAAACACTCCCAATTGACCTTTTCAGTACCCAAGCTGTCCTCATAACATGATAGCCGAGTTCCAAGGTCAATAGTCAAAAGGACAAAGCATACACTTGTGAGTCAGCTGGAAGTTATACTGCCTTTTTTATGACCTACCCTGTCATTCATTGTTTGTTGAAGAAGTCACAAAGTTACATCCACATTTAAGAAGCAGAAATCAGATTCTGCATGTTTTGGGAAAATGGCATGGTACCAGAAGATGGTAGAATTGCAGGACTGGAAATAATTGTTGTGCATTTTTGGAAATTATTATCCTACCACACTAAATGAGCCACCTTTTCTTCTGAAAAAGGGGTCAGGGAGTTGTTTGATCTGGGTGACCCTCATTCAGCCTTGCCCGTGACTGTACTAACTCAGTTGCTTGTTACTGCTATTCTGTTTGTCCTGTGTGAGAAAGTACAGTTGGAAAATATTGAGGTTGGGGCAGTGAACAAACACCAGGGAGGCTCTGAGCAGTGGGCTCACATTATCAAGAAGAGTGCTGGAGTGCAAGATAACTCTACCAGCTCTAAGATGGAAGAGACCACCATGATAGAGGCCACCTGATGGAGCCACTGTGATGGAGACCACCATGATGGAGACCTAAGAGCCACCTGATGAGGCCACTGGATGGAGACCACCACTGATAGAGGCCACCTTAAGAGCTGAGAGACTACCACGATAGAGGCCACCTGATGGAGACCACCTGATGGAGACCACTACGATAGAGACCACCATGATAGAGGCCACTGTGAGAGACCACCATGATAGAGGCCATGTGATAGAGACCACCATGATAGAAGCCACCTGATGGAGACCACCATGATAGAGGCCACCTGATGGAGACCACCATGATAGACACTACCTGATGGAGACCACCACGATAGAGACCATCTGATGGAGACTACTATGATAGAGGCCACCTGATAGAGACTGAACCACATGATAGAGGCCACGTATGGAGACCCCATGATAGAGGCCACCTGATTGGAGGCCATGATAGAGGCACTCGGAGACCACCATGATAGAGGCCACCTGATAGAGGCCACCTGATGGAGACCACCATGATAGAGGCCACCTTATAGAGGCCACCTGATGGAGACCACCATGATAGAGGCCACCTCTTGGAGACCAGCCAGATAGAGGCCACCTTTGGAACCGCCATGATAGAGGCCACCTGATGGACACCACCATGATAGAGGCCACCTGATAGGAGACCACCATGATGAGAGCCACCATCTGAGGCCAGCCTATATAGAGGCCACCTGATGGAGACCTGTGAGAAATGAAGAGTCCATCCGAAACCATTGGACTCATTTGCTGCCCGTTTCTAAGTGTCAGTCACGTTGAAAATCCAGCATGTAAGTCAGACCCTCTGCAGGACTTTCTTCTGTCCATTCGTGCAGTCACTTTTAGATATCACTTGCATGTGAACAGGCACTGTTAGGGTGAACATTTGCTAAGTATCAAGAATGCTTCATTAATAAGCTATGCTAACACGTTGCTTTGCTTTGTTTTGATCCTTTTGCTTTTTACACAAACGTAGCTGGGCTTGGAGAAAGAAGAAAACTTGTACTTCATCTTTGTGTTTGTGTGGAAACCTTTCTTTATTTTGAGATTTTGCTAAACATGCTAGATTTTCTAGAAGCCATAAGTAGTGCTTTGAGGGCCCTTTTGCAAACGATGGCATCCAAGAACATCCCACAGGTAAGATACTGTAAAATCTTCTTATGTAGAAACTGAAAAGAATTCTGTATTTGGAAACACATTACTTTAATGATGGTTTTAGTTTTTTCCTTATTATTGTTGGTATTTTTGAGGCAGGGTCTCCCTTTCTAGTACCAGTGTCCTAGAGCATCACTCTGAGATCCACCCACCTACTACCCCTCCCAAGTGCTGGGATTAAAGAGGGCGTGCCACCATACACAGCTTTATAATACTGGTTTAAAAAAAAAAACACACAAACCAAAAACTGGTTGAAGAGTACACAGGACCGTTTCTGAAAAGGCAATAGAAGTGCTTAAACTAGAAAGTGGACTCTGGCCTCTGCCTCGTTCAGCTCTGTAGCTGCTTCTCCACTAACAGTGCTCCTTTAATATGTCACAGCATATTCTCTGAATGTTGTTGGTTTTCAAATGTGATGCAGCTGCAAGGCATTCTTCCTGGTCTTCTCTCTCTCTCTGTGCCTTATCATTTCTAATTTGTTAGTTTTCTTTTTTTTGTTTAATTTATATTATTGATTGATTTATTTATTGTAATGTGTATGACTGTCTGTCTGCATGTAGTTTTGTGGGCACCTGAGTCATGCCAATAGCCGCAGAGGTCAGAAGAGGGGGGAGTGCTTCCCCTGGAACGATTGGAGTTACAAGACGGTTCTCAGCCGCCATGTGGGTGCTGGGGATGCGAACCCCAGGTCCTCTACAGGAGCAGTTCCTCTCCTAACTGCTAGGCCATCTCTCCGCCCAGTGTTATTTTTTCTTAGAAAATCCACAACCAGTATGATGGCGTACGCCCTTTTAAATCCCACACTTGGGAGGCAGAGGCGCGAGAGGCAGGCAGATCTCTGAGGAGAAGGCAGCCTGGTCTACAGAACGAGCTTCTAGTGCCAGCTGGGACTAAAAGGGACACTTGTCTCAAAAAGACAAAAACAAACAAAACAAACGTCTTATATGCCCAGCATAGTGGTGCACACCATTGACATCCCAAACGGGGGAGGCAGAAGGTAAGTTAGGATCGCTGTAGTTTGCGAAGGCCAGCCTGGTCCTACGAATAGTGGAGCCCTGAGGCCAGCTGGAACTAAAAGGGAACCCTGTCTCAAAAAAAAAAAAAAAATTATGGGGGCTGTGAGAGTGGCCTACGGTTAAGGAGAGCCGACCACCCGCTCTTGCTAGATGACCCAGGTTCGATCCCCCAGCACCACATGGTGGCTGAGAACACTCTGAAAACTCCTAAGCGCATTCCAGTAGAATCATCCTAGCTCCAGGGGAATCGACACCACCATTCCTACACTCGCGGCTCATTGCACGACACGGGTGCAACAGACTGGCAACAGAAAGTACATTTGATAAAATACAGAAATAAATCAAATTAAAAAAAAAAAAATTTTTTTTAATTAATAATAAACAGAACATTTAGAAAAAACAATTATTATGGGCTGGCGAGGATAGCGCTAGCGTTAATCAGCGCCGACGCTCTTGCAGAGGACCCACGGGTTGTTGAGTCACCCAGCAACACACAATGGCGGCCTGAGAACCACTGTAACTCCAATTTCAGGAGAACTCCAGTCCAGGGGAACCAATGCACTCTTGACCTCCGCGCATTTGCATACACGTGCACAAACCTGCATGCAGACATACTTCATGAACACATAGAAAATAAACAAGAAATAAATAAAAAAATTATATATTTTTATTTTTGTAATTGCCTGCAATGATGTAAGTAGAGCCCATGGTTGTAACAGTCTCCTCCCTGGGGTTCAAAAAGGGGCATTGGTTCCCCCAGAACTGGAGTTAAGGATGCTTGTTACCGCGCCAAGTGAGTGCCAGGACTCAAACGCCGTCAAACCGGTTTTCTTAGCAACAGCAAGCATCAGTTGCGTTAATGCTAGACCATCCTCCAGCCCCATCATTTTTTTTTGTAAATAGCTTTATGGAGGTGTGATTCCATACAGTTCATTCATTTGTAGTGCACAGTTTGGTGGTTTGTGTATAGTTCACTGTTATTTATTATTGATTGTATAATAATTAGTTTATGTTATGAAAATGTACTTCTGCAGGCAAGGTGGTGCACTTGTGTGAGCGCATATGCCTCGGAGCGCAGAAGATGGGTGCCAGATTCTCCTGGAACTAGAGTTACAGACAGTTTCAGGTTCAGACCGCCAGGTGGGGGCTGGGAATTGAACACCGGTGCGCGCTGCAAGAGCGATCGGTCTCTTAAATACCACTGAGCCATCTCTGCCACCGACCCCCATATATTCACATATTAATGTCTTTTTGTTTTTTTTTTTTTTGGTCTGTATTTCAGACAGGTCTCCTGTAGCCCCAGCCTGGCCTGGAAACACTCGTCTGATGACCAGGCTGGCCTGAACTCACAAGATCCAACCTGCCTCTGCCCTCCCAAGTGCATTAGTAATGAAAGGCATGCACCACCACGCCCGCAATTTTAACGTCTGTTTTTTTTTTTTTTTTTTTTTTTTTTTTTTTTCATTTCTGTATGTGTGTGTGAATGTAACTGTCTGCAAAGTCGTTGCACCCATGGTCGTGCAATGGCATGTGGAGGTCAGAAGAGGGTGTCGCGATTCCCTGGAACTGGAGTTCTCCTGGAATTGGAGTTTCAGATGGTTCTGGGCGCCATGTGGGGTGCTGGGATCGAACCTGAGGTCCACCGTGTAGAGCGTCAGCGCTCTTAAGCTACGTACGGCATACTCTCCACTCCCATTTTAAATGTCTCTTAACAGTGATCACATTTTCCTTTATCCACCCTGTTTTTTTCTCACCAGTTATTCATTGTAGAACACTGTTATTTTGTTTCCTATTATCAGATTTGGGATTGTGTATCATGTAGTACTAGCATAATACTCTCCATAGGTTACCTAGCTTTAATCAGATTGTACAGACTGATAATACAAATTTTTTTTTGCAAGAAAATTCATATTGCTGTATCATGTTTCATAGTAAGCATTTTTTTTTATTTTTATTTGTTTTATGTGTGTGCATGTCCGTCTGCCGTTTAGGTATTCTTATGCATCTGTTTGCACCATGGCTGACAGAGGCCAGCAAGGAGGTGTCGGTCTCCCTATGGAACTGCGTATTAAAGACTGTTTTTTCTCATGCCCCATGTGGGCGCTGGGAACTGAATCTGGGATCCTCTGCAAGAGAGTAGCCTCAGTTAACCCACTAGGGCCATCAGCCTCCCAGCCCCAATGTTCATACTTTAAATCACAGAACGTGTGGTATTCGAGTTTTTAATACTAATTTGTGGTTTGACTTAATGGTTTTAGCAGGCAGTCATCATAGCTGCCTGACCCCTTGCTGAGGCTGCGCACTGCACACACCCAGCTTTGTCTTTTCTTGCGCAGTACCATTAGCTAGATATCTTCTATAAATGAGAACTTCGTCTCAGCCGTCATTAGGAATTTTGGTATCAGTTTATACCTGATTCTTTATCTCAAATTGTGAGTGGATATACTAGCAATCTTTAAACACAGCCAGAGTTTGCCTGCATTTCCTCCTACTGTAATTGTTGTTCTTTGTCCTGATTTGGTGCTAGATTGAACTCAGGCCCCATAATGGTGCTTTGCGTTCTAGTCTCGGTTGTTTTTGAGATGGGTTTCATTATGTAGCTCAAGGCTGCTTTGAACTAGTGACTAACTGCCTCCTGCCCACCACCCTAACGCCCACCACCACCACATCTTGGGATATGTGTGGGCCTGTGGACTTGGCCACCACGCCCGGCTAGTTATTTTTTTTGATGCAAAAATTGATCAAGATGTATTTTCCATGCTTAAAACTTAAAAGAAGCACTGGGTAGATGGCTTGTCGTTGAAGTGCTTGGCCTGCTAATGTGCTGCTTAGGGTCTGAATCTCCAGAGCCCGTGTGAATGTTTGGTGGTGGGGAGCCTGCCCTAATAACAGCCGCAGCTCGTGAAGGTGAGTGGGATCCCTGGAGCAGCAGGCTAGCTCCAGGTCCACCAAGAATTTTTCGCTCAATGAAGAAGGTAGAGGGGAATTGGAGAAGATCCCACAGAATCAACTCGGAGCTTCCACATACCACACACACCAGGTATATACATACCTGCCAGTGTTGACATATACAATTGAACACACATGATATGTACGTACACCATGAATAGGTGCGTAGGTGTTGGTGTGGTGTGGGTGTGTGTGTGTGTGGGTGGTATATACTGAAATAGCTCTTCTATCTCAAGCAGTGCATGGCACCATGAGACAGCTGATGACACTGTAAGAGCAGGTATTCACAGGTAGTAATTTGGGGTAGAGTGAATGTGGTCAGTATTTTGGGAATCATCGGCAGTGTCCTAGCCAAAGAAGATGGTGCGCTTGAAACTCTCAAGGTAAAACACTTTGTTTCTAACTTAGAGTTTTCAGTAATTAGAAATGGGAAGGAAGTCTTGGTTAAGAAGACATTGTGTTTGGGGGCTGGAGAGTTGCTAGAGCAGTTAGAGCACCGACCGACCACTCTTACAGGAGCCAGGGTTGGTCCCCAGACACCCACATGGCGGCCGAGACCGTTTTGAAAACTCAATTCCAGGAGACTCCAGGTTCCAGGGAAAGCCGACTCCGATCTTCTGACTCCGCGGCACATTGCACAACATGCGAGTGCAAAACTTGCATGCAGACAGACATTCAGACACATACAGAAATTAAAAACAAAACAAACAAAAAAACATTTTTGTTGTCTAAGAAATTAGAATAAGCCAACTGAGAAACCTGCGGTGGGGTTGATAAGATTGGTAGATAGAGACAACTTGGGGAAGAGTATGAAGCGGTTTTGCACATTTAATAACACATTTTGCTCTCAGATACTATATAATCCTTAAATAATAAATTTCTCTTCATTAAAAGGTCAAATGTGGAATTTTTGGAAATGACTTTTGGCTTCACTTTTGAATGAAACATTTGCATGTTATATTCTGCCAAGGAACAGTCCACCCAGTTTTCATTGTTCGCCAGATGAAGTGTGTTCAGAAAAACACCACACTGGCAATTCTTAGACCAGCAACTCTGTGATACCAGTCCTCTAGGAATTCACTCAGCATATTAGCTTTTAGCACAGTTCAGAAACTGCTCTGCTAGAGGTACAGTATCACTGCAGCTCAAAGGTTGCTAGTGGTACAGTTACTCCCACTGCACTGACTGCTGAAAGTTTTCTCCCCGCTAACCGCTCAGCTGTACTTTTGTTCTCCCGAGGTCTAGACACACATTTAACGGTTCCTTCTGCATCATTCGGGGCTTTTTGATTTTTATAACTTTATTTTTTTTTCTTTTTTTAGACAGGGTCTCCCTTTAGTCCCAGCGGAGCTGGGAGCTCACTACTGTAGACCAGGCTGGGCTTGAACCCCTCACAGAGTCCCCTTCCTCTGGCCTCACTGAGTGCTGGGGATTAAAGGGTGTACCCACCATGCCCCCGGCAGACTAAAGACGGTTCTTACTGCCTTAGCTTGCTGTGTGGGTGGCTGGGAATAACCTGGCATCCTCTGCTAAGGCAAGTCAAGTGCTCTTAAACCCTGACGCATCTCTCCAGCCCCTTCAGGGGTTTTTAAATTTATTTTTATTCCGTACATGAGTAATGAAGCACACACATGCTGTGTATGGCAATGTGTGGAGTCAGAGACAACTTTCCGGGGGACAGGGTAGGCCACGGGGGGGGGGGGGGTGGAAGGAGGAAAGGAAAGTGAGGGGACGGGAGGAGCAAAGTGACCACCCCGTTCCAGGGACGGTGATAAAGAACAGGGGTAAGGGGGGGGGGGCAAGGGGCACAGATAGACAAGGAGGTTTGGGACAATTACTTCTTACTCGAAAACTTGAACAGTGGCCAATGGACATTTTATGAACTTCCAAGTTGTTCCTGGGTACACCCTAAAATGTTAAAGTGTTTTTTTGTTTTTTATTTTACTTCATTCATGTCCAAGCATGACAAAAGTAGAGAACATGGGACTAAAGAGAGCTAGTGTCAGGAGCACTTAGCTGCTCTTGCAGAGGACCAGGGTTCAGTTTCCACAAACCGCATGGAAGGTAACACCTCTGTGGGAACCCAGTTCCAGGGAATCCAACACCCTCTCTGGCCCTCTGATAGACATTGCATGACATGGGGTGCACTTGCATACAGGCATCTACCCTCATACACATAATAAAAATAATTACATTTAGTGCTGACGTGGGATGCTCCACACAGCCTTTGAATCCCAGCACTCAGGAGGCAAAGGCGGCAGATCTCTGAGTTTAAGGCCAGCCTGGTCCGCATATGAGTTACAGGCCACCTGGGGCTACTGGGAGACCCTGGCTCAAAAAGACCAAGCTAGTAGAAGATAGATAGAATACGAGTAAATACTCGATAGATGGATGATGCTTGCTAAGATCGCGATCGCTGCTCGGCTCGATGATCGCTCGCTGTCGGATGCTCGCTACCCTTTTCCTCGACGCCCCTCTCTCCCTGTGCCCCCATCGCCGCTTTCCCTCCTGTGCAGTACACGGGGGCGGCAGGGTGGAGGAGAGGAGCGGGGGGGATTTATGTCACTTAGGGGCGAGAAAGCGACGAAAGAAAGAAAGCGCGGCGTCGGCGACGGCGGCGCGGGCACTCACGCGCTGCCGACCCCCTGGCCTGGACCCACACCGCTCCGCCGAGCCATTGCCGCTCCCTCCCGAGTGCGGGGATCTCAAGCGTGGAGCGGGTTGGAGAGATGGCCGAGCGGTTCAGAGCACCGCACGTCTTACAGAGGAACCCCGGGGTCGAATCCTCAGCACCCAACATGGCGGCCGAGAACCGATCTGAATAAAACAGAAACCTCCAGTTTCCAAGGGGAGATCCGAGACGCCCAAGACAAGTGTAAAAGGTAGACTGCGTGCGACTCTGTAGATCGTCTGCGTGCTCGCCTGCACAGGTGCGACACTTACCTCTGATATCCTTACGTAAAGCAAGCAACGCAGGCCCCATACTAAACCCCGTGCGTGTGGCCGGGGGGGACACCACACTACTACAAAAAAAAAAAATAGTACTATAATACCGTCACCATCACACACAGCAGCATATCTTGTTGCGTGATCGTGATATCTACATGGACAGACATTCATCTACACCACGTCTGGTCTGCACTACTATAACTTATCTCTACTGGGTGGTGTGTACACATATGCTGACTATACTACTGGATCTGTATCTGGGTGGGCCTCAGTCGTGTCACATCCCCATGAAGAAGGAGTAAAAAAAAGACTATGGGTATGAAAGAAAGAGAAGTGAAAAGGATCAACGAGAAAAAAGAGCGATCTATATGAACAAAAATATCACAAAAAAAAGCCAAAACCTAGTTGAAGGTAGAACGGACAAAGAAGAAAAAAAGAAATGAGAAACAATAGATAAGCGCGCGGCACTCGATAAGAAAAATTATGAAGTATCAATAAGGCCGTGGGTGCCATGGTGCTAACAGAATAAAACTAAGAAGCTCCAGGACCACCACTAGGTGTCAGACAAAGATGAAGAAAAAAAAAGAAACACCAATGTCATCAACCAAAAGTAACGAGAAAAACAAGAAAACCTAGCACGAAAACAACCAAAGGGAGAATAACAACACACCCACAAAAATGACACGACAAATAAACCCACAACAAAAACACACAAAGAAATAAAAAACCAGGGCATATTTTGAGAATTAGCTAGATTATTGAAGTGAATACAAAGTTATAGTTAAAAAAAATAAAAACTATAAAATTAATAAAAATAATAAAAAAAAATAATATCATATACATATAATAAAAAAAAATAAAACACAAAACAGTGAACAAAACAACAGCAAAATAAAAACACAACAAAAAAAAACAAAAATAGAATACAAAAAATCAATGAATATCCGAACAATCATACCATAAATCGAAATATTGATGCACCTAGTTGCGATGCAAATGCCGGCAGCAGTCAAAAGAATTAAGTAGGTCAGAAGAGGGTGTCAGATTCCCCTGGAACTGGAGTTCTCCTGGAATTGGAGTTACAGACAGTTCTCAGCCACCATGTGGGTGCTGGGGATCAAACCCGGGTCCTCTGCAAGAGCAGTCAGTGTTCTTAACCGCTAAACTATCTCTCCAGCCCCTTGTTTTGTCTTTTTGAGACAGGGTCTCCCTGTAGCTCCAGCTGTCCTGGAACTTACTAAGCTGACCAGGCAGGCCTTGAACTCACAAAGATCTGCCTGCCTCTGCCTCCCAAATGCTAGAATTAAAGGCCTGTGCCACCATGCCCAGCTGTAAAAGATAAATTCTTTTTTTTTTTTTTATAGAAGTATACTTTTTAAAAAAATTTTAATTGTATGTGTATGAATGTACTGTCTGCATGTAGGTTTGTACACCTGTGTCGTGCAATGCCTCGGAGGTCAGAAGAGGGCGTTGGATTCCCCTGGAACTGGAGTTAAAGACAGTTCTCAGCTGCCATGTGGGTGCTGGGTATCGAACCTGGGTCCTCTGCAAGAGCAGTCAGTTCTCTTAACCACTAGGCCATCTCTCCAGCCCAAAAGATAAATTCTTACAGTTTGTTTTAACAAATAGAACCCACACATTGTTTGGTTGGGGTTTTTGTCTCGATCTAGAACAGTTCTTTTTTTTTTTTTTTCAATTAATTTAATTATTTTTGTATGTGTATGAGCGTACTGTCTGCATGTAGGTCTGTGCACCCATGTCATGCAATACCTCGGAGGTCAGAAGAGGGTCTCAGATTCCCCTGGAACTGGAGTTCTCCTGGAATTGGAGTTACAGACAGTTCTTAGCCGCCATGTGGGTGCTGGGGATTGAACCCGGGTCCTCTGCAAGAGCAGTCGGTGCTCTTAACCGCTAGGCTATCTCTCCAGCCCCTAGAACAGTTCTTAACATTACCTGCCCCTTCTCATCTCCCAGATCGCTGTTTCATATGTGTCCAGCTCTGAAATTCTTTCCTTGCTTCCTTGGAGTTTTAGGCTTATTACCCTGTGCTCTGTATTTCCTTCAAACTGGAAGTTAGCTCTAAAAGCTGGATTTCATTCAGATCCATCCTGTGTTTTAATCCTTTGATAATTTTGCACTTGTATACAAATGTACCTTGATCATAGCTACCCCTTTCTCCCTCCCTCCAACTTCCCTGGGGGTGGAAGGCATGACCCATCTTTTTAAATAAGACTACTTCCTAGATGTGTGCTTTCTATCACATTTTAGCATATTCAGTATAATACTGTCAGAGGTTATCTGACCACTTACATTAAGGGAGAAAATTAGAACCCAGAGAAGTTAACAGAGTAACCATCGTTATAGTACAGCTGGGCTTTGTTCTGAGCAACTCCTTCCCCTGTTATGTAATAACATGTTACATATCACCCTGCAGAGCACGCAAACTACTATCAGGTTATTCTGGAAGAATTCTTCAAAGATTGGGAATATTTTCATCATATAGAGGGAAAAGAAAGAGCAGATATTAAAAATCAACATAGGCTTGGGGTGCACACCTGTAATCTCAGCATTCTGGAGAGAGAGCTGGGAGGATCTGAAGTTTAAGGCTCTCCTCCATTGTAATCAGTTTGAGGCAAGCCTGAATAACATGAGAACCTGTATCAAACAAAAATTAAAACATAGTGAAGCAAAATGAAATTGTTGTTTTTTTATTTTGTGATTTTTTTCATATGCTTTTAAAATATTTATTATTTTATGTGTGTGAGTGTACTGTCTGCATGTAAGTAGGTGCACCCGTGTCGTGCAATGTTTTGGAGGTCAGAAGAGGGTGTTGGATTCCCCTGGAACTGGAGTTAAAGACAGTTCCTAGCTGCCTTGTGGGTGCTGGAAATTGAACCCAGGTCCTCTTCAAGAGCAGTCAGTGCTCTTAACCGCTGAGCCATCTCTCCAGCCCCCTTCATATGCTTTTTTTTTTTTTTTTTTTTTTTAGGCCTTTCCCTGACCACCCAGTGTGTGTAGTCAATAGGAACTCACAGAAGCGATAAAACTTCCACACTGTCTTTGAGCCTTTAGCTTAGGTTTGGTCGACAGTGTTGATTGTGGCCAACTCAAAAAAATTGGTCCGTGACCACCCATTAACATCCTGGAATCCATGCCATCGACTGTCCATGCCCCATTGTGTCTCCCGGTGCCTGGTCCTGCCCTCAATTCTCTGTAGCTCCAACTGCATTCCCTTCTGAAGCTCAACTCTGATCCTGCAACGCTGATTCTATGGCAGAGGCAGTGCAACAGCAACTGGACCTACCAAGCCTGGTGTTCTGTATACTGTAACGTCCTTAATGAATTTCATACAATGGTTCTGGGTCGCTATTGAGAAGTCTCTTCCCCAATCCTCCTTTTCAGAACCACCACCACCACTACAAGCCTCTCATCCAGGCCACTACTGTTTCCTGGGTTATGGTCCATACCTGGACATGACACCTCACTCCGCATCACACCCTTAGAGAAAAATCAATCTCTTCTCTCTGTCTCTCNGTTTTGTATGTGTACATGTATTTATGTGCACATGCTGGGTTTAATCACTTAGTGGTCACAGTGCTGCGCAAGTCCGACAGAAGGTGTTGAATTTCCCCCTGGAACTGGAGTTAAAACAAGACAGATTTTCAGACCACCAGGGGGGTGTTTTGGGGATCAACATGGGTCCTCTGAGAGGTGGTCGCACTTTACGCTAAGGCCATCTCGCCAGCCCTCCTTCAAATGCTTTATTTTTTTTTGGTCTTTTTGAACCGGTCTCCCTGTTACCTCAGCGGTCCTGGCACTTTCTCTGTAGACCAGGCTGGCTTGAAACTCACAGAGGACCGTCATGCCTTCTGCCTCCCAGAGTGCTAGGCCGGGCGGGTGGCGCACGCCTATAATCCGAGTACTCAGAAGGCAGAGGCAGCAGATCTCTGTGAGTTAGTTCTAGTCCAGCCTGGTCTATATATCATGTTCCAGACCAGGCAGTGCTACTTAGGGAGATCTTTTCTCAAAAGACCAAAAAAAACCAAAAACAAAAACCCCAAACCACCAGAATTTTGTTGCTGCAAAAAGATGTCTGGGCTGGAGAGATAGTCCAGAGGTTAAGAGCAACCGATCGTCTTGCAGAGGACCCCAGGTTCGATTCCCGCAGCACCCACATTAGGCAAGCGAAGAAACCCGTGCCTGTAACTCTAATTCCAGTGAACTCCAGTTCCAGGGAATCTGGTGCCTTCTTCTGTCCTCTGTAGGTATTTCATGATATGGGTGCACAGACATTCATACACATACAAAATATAATAATTAAAAAAAAGGGATTTTCGATATGCATTTTAACATAAGCCGTTTTGAAGGAGGCGAAAAAAATTAGAAATTTCCTAAATTAATTGTTCAGTGTCTTTTTTGATCTTATTCACTTGTTTTTTTTTTTTTTTTTTTGTCTTTTTCAAGACAGGGTCCTCCCTGTAGTACCAGCTGTCCCGGAACTCTGTAGACCAGGCTGGGTCTTGAACGCACAAAGATCAGCCTGCTTCGCTCCCAAGTGCTAGATTAAAAGGCGTGCATACCCACAAAAAAAAAAAAAAAAAAAAAAAAACGCCAGTCATGATCCCCTTATTCCACGCTTTTTTTTTTTTTTTTTTTTTTTTTTTTAAATTTAAAATTTTTTTTTTTTTTTATTTTTTTTTGATGTACTTTCTTGCATTCAGGGTTTAGTGCACCCATGTGTGCAATGCGCGGAGGTCGAGAATGGGTGTTGGATTCCCTGGAAACTGGAGTTCTCAGAAATTGAACGTGTCGAGATGATTCTTGGCCGCCATGGGGCTGGGGATCCCAAAGGTCCTCTGCAGGGAGGCTGTCGCCTTCTTAACTGCTAGACATCTCTCCAGCCCCCCGATCTTATTCACTCTTTAGGAATGTAGCCTATACTATGTTTAGCATACCTTGATCGTATCATGCTTGTTATATTCATAGGTAGTTGTGACGTCTTCAGTCCTTCAAAGGTTATTTTTCCCTTGGGTTTTGTATAAAGTAGAATACATGTGATGTTCCCACATTGATGTCAATGCTCATGTTGGAGACTAACCTTTATTATCCTGATTTGCTATTTTCAGACCATTGGGTGCTTTCTGCTTGAGGTCACCACCAAAGACCCTTCACTTGTGGTAGCAGGAGAGGCTCTGGATGCCCTCTTTGATGTTTTTGCAGATGGTAAAGAAGCTGAAAAGGCCTCAGTTCAAATTAAACTGTTATCCACTTTGAAAGAATTCCAGCCTTCTTCAAAATGAAGGTTTTTGAGTCACTTTATTTTAATACCCAGTCTCAAACGGAAATGAAGCCTACACGCTCCTGGGACTCCTGTTCGTATGAACCTACAGTGATGGTATCAGCATGCACAAGACCAGGCCAACTCAGCTTGACAAAAAACCCAGCACAGAACTGCAAATCTGAGTAGCAGAGCCCAATCTTGGCTGCGTAAATATTGGCAGCAGATGGCGGTTGAGTGAGGAAGACATGGCCTTCATTAGAAAAGAGACTCCGAGAGGCTGACTGGAGTTCAGGGGATGAGCTGGCACCTAGCATGGAGAGTAATTTGGTACAATGGACCCTAGCACAAATAAAAAATTATTTAAAGGAAACCTCTCTCTCTCTCTCTTTCTTCTAAGCAATCAACTGCCAACAGCTCCTCAGCTAGGGCTGGACTTCCTGCCTTTCTTCTCCCATCCAGGCTGGGTTCTTGTCTGGCTTGTGCTTGTACAGATCTGGTACAGGTTGTCATAAGCTGTGGATTTATATGTGCAACCGCCCTGTCATATCCAGAAAACACTTACACTAATTCCTCTGTCACTAGGACCCACTTCCATCATCAAAGTGTCTTTCCACTGCTGGTGGGAATGTAAACTCGTACAGCTCTCTTCACAATAGCAAGGAGCTGGAACCAACCCAAATGCCCTCAACTGATGCGTGGATAGAGAAAATGTGGTACATCTACACAATGGAGTTCTTTTTTTAAATTTTTATTTATTTCTGTATGTGTATGAATGTACTGTCTGCATGCAGGTTTGTGCACCCATGTCGTGCAATGCCGCGGAGGTCAGAAGAGGGTGTTGGATTCCCCTGGAACTGGAGTTCTCCTGGAATTGCGTTTCGGACGGTTCTTGGCCGCCATGTGGGTGCTGGGGATTGAACCCAGGTCCTCTGTGAGAGCGGTCGGCACTCTTAACCGCTAGGCCATCTCTCCAGCCCCCGATCTTATTCACTCTTTAGGAATGTAGCCTATACTATGTTTAGCATACCTTGATCGTATCATGCTTGTTATATTCATAGGTAGTTGTGACGTCTTCAGTCCTTCAAAGGTTATTTTTCCCTTGGGTTTTGTATAAAGTAGAATACATGTGATGTTCCCACATTGATGTCAATGCTCATGTTGGAGACTAACCTTTATTATCCTGATTTGCTATTTTCAGACCATTGGGTGCTTTCTGCTTGAGGTCACC
The DNA here is from genome assembly GCA_009823505.1 of Rhizomys pruinosus. Classification (NCBI taxonomy): domain Eukaryota; kingdom Metazoa; phylum Chordata; class Mammalia; order Rodentia; family Spalacidae; genus Rhizomys; species Rhizomys pruinosus. The sequence continues at coordinate 1,998,265 of VZQC01011742.1, read as the reverse complement.
ACCAAAGACCCTTCACTTGTGGTAGCAGGAGAGGCTCTGGATGCCCTCTTTGATGTTTTTGCAGATGGTAAAGAAGCTGAAAAGGCCTCAGTTCAAATTAAACTGTTATCCACTTTGAAAGAATTCCAGCCGGTCTTCAAAATGAAGGTTTGTAGTCACTTTATTTATAAATACCCAGGTCTCAAACGGAAATGAATCCTACAAGCTCCTGGGACCCTGTTCGTATGAACCTATAGCATTGGTATCAGCATGCACAAGACCCATGCCAACTCAGCTTGACAAAAACCCAGCACAGAACTGCAGAAATGGGTAACAGAGCCCAACCTTGGCTGCGGAAACATTGACAACAGATGGCGGTTGAGTGAGGAAGACCTGGCCTTCTTTAGAAAAGAGACTCCAGAGAGGCTGACTAGAGGTCAGGGGATGAGCTGGCACCTAGCATGGAGAGTAATTTGGTACAATGGACCCTAGCACAAATAAAAAATTATTTATGAAACGCATAAAAATTCAATTAGAAATATTATAAAATAGAAGCCGGGTGTGGTGGCGCACGCCTTTAATCCTAGCACTTGGGAGGCAGAGGCAGGCGGATCTTTGTGAGTTCAAGGCCAGCCTGGTCTACAGAGCGAGTTCCAGGACAGCTGGGGCTACAGGGAGACCCTGTCTCAAAAAGACCAAAAAAAAATATATATATATATATATATATATATTATAAAATAAAAAATAAAATATATAAATACCCAGGTCTCAACAGCTCTTCTGGGGAGAAGGGCTGTGGAGCTTAGAGCCAGTGCACAAGGATTTCTGTTAAATTTTGGTGATTAATCCAGCACTTCCATCTCTAGGTCTGTATGAAATGCTCCATAGACTAGTGCTGAATTGCTGTGATTGGAGCCAGAGTGACATCTGACAAGTTCATTTCTTTTTTTTTTTTTAATATTAATTTTATTTATTTATGTATGTGTATGAATGTACTGTCTGCATGCAAGTTTGTGCACCCGTGTCGTGCAATGCCTGGGAGGTCAGAAGAGGGTCTCGGATTCCCCTGTAACTGGAGTTCTCCTGGAATTGGAGTTTCAGAGGGTTCTCGGCCGCCATGTGGGTGCTGGGGATCGAACCCGGGTCCTCTGCAAGAGCGGTCGGCACTCTTAACCGCTAGGCCATCTCTCCA
>VZQC01011742.1:1975652-1992468 GCA_009823505.1 Rhizomys pruinosus | reverse complement strand
CTAGGGAGACTGACCAGGTGAGCACGCTGGCTAGGGAGACTGACCAGGTGAGCACGCTGGCTAGGGAGACTGACCAGGTGAGCACGCTGGCTAGGGAGACTGACCAGATGAGCACACTGCCTAGGGTGGCTGACCAGGTGAGCACGCTGCCTACGTAGACTGACCAGGTGAGCACGCTGCGTAGGGAGACTGACCAGGTGAGCACACTGGCTAGGGAGACTGACCAGGTGAGCACGCTGTCTAGGGACGCTGACTAGGTGAGCCCACTGCCTAGGGAGGCTGACCAGGTGAGCACCCTGCCTATGGAGACTGACCAAGTGAGCACGCTGGCTAGGGAGACTGACCAGGTGAGCACGCTGGCTAGCGAGACTGACCAGGTGAGCAGGCTGGCTAGGGAGACTGACCAGGTGAGCACGCTGCCTAGGGAGACTAACCAGGTGAGCAGGCTTGCTAGGGAGACTGACCAGGTGAGCACGCTGCCTAGGGAGACTGACCAGGTGAGCACGCTGCCTAGGGAGCCTGACCAGGTGAGCACCCTGGCTAGGGAGACTGACCAGGTGAGCACGCTGCCTAGGGAGCCTGACCAGGTGATCACGCTGCCTAGGGAGACTGACCAGATGAGCACTTTGCCTAGGGAGACTGACCAGGTGAGCACACTGCCTAGGGAGGCTGGCCAGGTGAGCAGGCTGGCTAGGGAGACTGGCCAGGTGAGCACGCTGCCCAGGGAGACTGGCCAGGTGAGCACGCTGCCCAGGGAGACTGACCAGGTGAGCACACTGCCTGGGGAGGCTGGCCAGGTGAGCACGCTGGCTAGGGAGACTGACCAGGTGAGCACACTGCCTAGGGAGGGTGACCAGGTGAGCACGCTGGCTAGGGAGACTGACCAGGTCAGCACGCTGCCTAGGGAGACTGACCAGGTGAGCACGCTGCCCAGGGAGACTGACCAGGTGAGCAAACTGCCTAGGGCGACTGACCAGGTGAGCACGCTGCCTCGGGAGACTTACCAGGTAAGCTCGCTGCCTAGGGAGACTGACCAAGTGAGCACACTGCCTAGGAAGGCTGACCAGGTGAGCAGGCTGGCTAGGGAGACTGACCAGGTTAGCAGGCTGGCTCCGGAGACTGACCAGGTGAGCCCACTGCCTAGGGAGGCTGGCTAGGTGAGCACGCTGGCCAGGGAGACTGACCAGGTGAGCACGCTGCCTAGGGAGACTGACCAGGTGAGCACACTGCCTAGGGAGGCTGACCAGGTGAGCACCCTGGCTAGGGAGACTGACCAGGTGAGCACGCTGCCTAGGGAGACTGACCAGGTGAGCACGCTGCCTAGGGAGACTGACCAGGTGAGCACGCTGCCTAGGGAGACTGACCAGGTGAGCACGCTGCCTAGGGAGACTGACCAGGTGAGCACGCTGCCTAGGGAGACTGACCAGGTGAGCACGCTGCCTAGGGAGACTGACCAGGTGAGCACGCTGCCTAGGGAGACTGACCAGGTGAGCACGCTGCCTAGGGAGACTGACCAGGTGAGCACGCTGCCTAGGGAGACTGACCAGGTGAGCACGCTGCCTAGGGAGACTGACCAGGTGAGCACGCTGCCTAGGGAGACTGACCAGGTGAGCACGCTGCCTAGGGAGACTGACCAGGTGAGCACGCTGCCTAGGGAGACTGACCAGGTGAGCACGCTGCCTAGGGAGACTGACCAGGTGAGCACGCTGCCTAGGGAGACTGACCAGGTGAGCACGCTGCCTAGGGAGACTGACCAGGTGAGCACGCTGCCTAGGGAGACTGACCAGGTGAGCACGCTGCCTAGGGAGACTGACCAGGTGAGCACGCTGCCTAGGGAGACTGACCAGGTGAGCACGCTGCCTAGGGAGACTGACCAGGTGAGCACGCTGCCTAGGGAGACTGACCAGGTGAGCACGCTGCCTAGGGAGACTGACCAGGTGAGCACGCTGCCTAGGGAGACTGACCAGGTGAGCACGCTGCCTAGGGAGACTGACCAGGTGAGCACGCTGCCTAGGGAGACTGACCAGGTGAGCACGCTGCCTAGGGAGACTGACCAGGTGAGCACGCTGCCTAGGGAGACTGACCAGGTGAGCACGCTGCCTAGGGAGACTGACCAGGTGAGCACGCTGCCTAGGGAGACTGACCAGGTGAGCACGCTGCCTAGGGAGAATGACCAGGTGAGCACGCTGCCTAGGGAGACTGACCAGGTGAGCACGCTGGCTAGGGAGACTGACCAGGTGAGCACGCTGCCTAGGGAGACTGACCAGGTGAGCACGCTGCCTAGGGAGACTGACCAGGTGAGCACGCTGCCTAGGGAGGCTGACCAGGTGAGCACCCTGGCTAGGGAGACTGAACAGGTGAGCACGGTGGCTAGGGAGACTGACCAGGTGAGCAGGCTGGCTAGGGAGACTGGCCAGGTGAGCCATCTTTGGGTTTAACATGAAAGACTCTGCCTCAGTGAATAAAGTGAATAAAGCGGAAACGTAATGAGGATATTCCTGACATCACTTTCAAGCCTCTACATCCTCGTGCGTACACCCACACACACACACACACACACACACACACACACACACGTACCCACATACATACAAAAGTGGAAGAAAAAGTGTGCACATTCCCAATTTGCCTTTTTTTCTTCATGTACCATGTGCTCTTTACTCTGAAAGTAAAACTTATAAATTCTTGAAGATGTCTTATTTATAAAATGTTTAAATATTAAATACTTAAGAGCTAGGCATGGTAGTGCATTCCTATAATCCCAGCACTTCGGAGGCAGCGGCAGGCGGATCACTGAGTTCAAGGCCAGTCTGGTCTACATAGGGTGTTCCGGGCCAGCTGGGGCTACAGGGAAACCCTGTCCCCAAAAGACTAAAATAACTAACTAAATAAATAAATAAATAAATATTAAGTAAATAAATTAGTAGTGGATAACAAGTCACATGTGATCTCTCTGCAGATACGAAAAGAAGGGAAGAGTAAATACAGTCCAGATCAGCTGTGTGTTCTCGACAATGTAAAGATGAATTTGAGAAGATTTGTTGCTTACCAAGAAACTGTTGAGAAAAGACTGACTTCTTGAACCATCAAAGAAGCTGGAACTGGCCCTGGCTCAGAGGTTGTGTGCTTGCCTAGCAGTGCAAGACCCTGTGTTCATCCCCAGCTCTGCAGAAAAAAAAGGGAGAGAAAGACCGGTTCTTTCCCAGTATATTTAGCCCTAAGAGTTCCTTTGAATGTATCTTTTTCCACAAGCCTTTTTTTTAGAGATAGTCTCATTATATCACTCTTGCTGGGCTAGAACTCACTCTGTAGATCTCTGTAGAACTCACAGAGATCCATCGGCCTTTGCCTTCTGACTGCTGGGATTTAAAGATGTGTGCCACCCTCCAACTGCCATTTTTGATGCCTATATTCTAGGTATTAATTTAAAGTTCAGAACTTGAAAACCTGTCAGAAACTCGTGTTTAAACCTCTGGATCTCTGGATTCTGCTTTCTCTGTCTGCAGTGGATATTAGTCACTGGCAGCTGGTCCTGGTTTTTCCTTTTTGGTGCTAGGGGCAGTGCTCTACCACTAAACCACAACTCTAGCCTCAGGTGGTTCTTAACTACTTTATGCGCAGTAAAGAAACTTCAATAATGCCCTTTAATTTTGTAAGAAAGGAAATTAAATAATTGTTTGGATTCTCTTTAATATGTATCATTTCATATTAGTTAAATCTTTTTTTTTTTTGGTCTTTTTGAGACAGGGCCTCCCCTTTAGTCCCAGCTGGCCTGGACGTTTCTCTGTAGACCAGATCAGGCTGGCCTTGAACTCACAGAGATCTGCCTGCCTCTGCCTCCAGAGTGCTCGGATTAAAGGTATGTGCCACCATGCCTGGCAATTAAATCTTTAAGTGAAATATAAGACAAGGTTTATAGAGTATTTTTGGTATGAAGTACTGTATATCAATCATGAATCTTTTGTAAATTAAATGAATTTATCACTGAGTAGATAATGAGCTGATGTGATCAATTCTATACACAGTCTGAGCAGTAATTCTGTGTAACAGCACTCCTTAATTTGATATGGAATCAGAACTAGTAGAAAATATTTTTGAATAAATACCTTTCTAATTGAAAGCTTTTTGTCTTACAAGTTTTTTTTTTAAGATTTTAATTTATGTGTATGTGTGTGCCTGTTTGTATGTACACTGCATGAGTGTGCTTGCGGAGGCCAGAAGAGGGCATTGGATCCCCTGGATCTGGAATTACAGTTGTTAGCCACCATATAGATGCTGGAAAATGAACCTGAATCTTATGCAAGAGCAGCCAGTGCTTTTAACCACTGAGCCATCTCTCTAGTCCCAGAAATAAATAAAAAGAAAAGGAAGAATTGTGGAGCATATTTAATCTTTCCCTGTTGTTAGAGTAGAAAAGCTGAATGGTAACAACACAGGCCAAATTACCCAATCTTTAGAGTCCAAAAGGTGATGCTTTTTTTTTTTTGGTCTTTTCAAGATAGGGTTTCCCTGTAGCCCCAGCTATCCTGGAATTCGCTCTGTAGACCAGTCTGGCCTTGAACTGACAAAGATTGGCCTGCCTCTGCCTCTGCCTCCCTAGTGCTGGGATCAAAGGCGTGCGCCACCACGCCTGGCTAGTGATGCACATTTTTTAAGACAGTCCCTCACACCGTGCTGTTGTGCAGGATAACTGGACCAACTTGGAGCTTAATAAAACAAAATCAGCTGGGCGTGGTGGCACACGCCTTTAATCCTAGCACTCGGGAGGCAGAGGCAGGCGGATCTTTGTGAGTTCAAGGCCAGCCTGGTCTACAGAGTGAGTTCCAGGCCAGCTGGAGCTACAGGGATACCCTGTCTCGAAAAGATCAAAAAATAAAATAAAATAAAATAAAAATAAATAAATCACATACTCCTTCATTCAGCAAATACTGAGCACCTGCAGCATACCAGGTCCTGTGCATGATAGTCAGCACCATTCTTTGAATTGCAAATTCTATTCTTGTAGAACAGGATGGTCTCAAATTCAAAGAGATGGGCCTGCCTCCTGAGTGCTGGGACTAAAAGTGTGTACTACAGTGCCAGGCTCTTGATCCCTTCACATAAGAAACTGTTCACTGAATAAACAAAATCCTTCTAGAAAAATACATGCTACAAAAGTCCTGAATTGGGCTGGAGAGATGGCTCAGTGGTTAAGATCACTGACTGCTCTTGCAGGGGACCTGGGTTCAATTCCCAGCACCTGCATGGCGGCTAAGAACCATCTTTAAGCAAGGCATGTGGCACACACTTTTAATCCTGGCACTCTGGAGGCAAAGGCAGGTGGATCTCTGTGAGTTCAAGGCCAACCTGGTCTACAGAGTGAGTTCCAGGCCAGCTGGGACTATAGGGAGACCCTGTCTTGAAAACAACAAAAAAAATCCTGAGTCAGTGATTTGGTTACAGTAATCAAGATACACATTCAGTCCTGCCATCATCCAGGAGGCGATGTAGTATATGGTAGACCATTTCCATTTTCCCATCCAAAAGGTGTATCTGGGAGTTTCTGTTTGGACTTCATGAGCTCGGTGAGTCCTTGGAGATAGCAAATAATACTGACTTCCCAACAATCTACCACACAGGAAAAACTATTGGGCCACGGCTCACATGAAACATAACACTAGTAGGTTCTTTAATGCATCGAAAGGAAGAGGAAATTAGCCCTGCATTGTGTTTTTAATCATGACAACTGGGATCAACTGGAAAACATGTCAAACTTTCATTGATAACTCTTGTGATCAGGCAAATGGATGGATGATAGAGTGGCCCAGGCTGGTCCTTGGACAACAGTGCACACCAGAATCCCAGCTTGATTCCCATCTGTCTGCCTCTGTAAACTCACACATGAAGCAAACCAGAATAGGTGTATTTAGGGTTATAAAAAAAGAATTTGGAGGCTAGAGAGACAACTTAGCAGTTAAGAGCACTGGCTGTTCCTGCAGAGGACCCAGATTCTGTCCTCTCCTAAAAAATCAGCTCAGGGGCTGGAGAGATGGCCTAGAGGTTAAGAGGGCCGACTGCTCTTGCAGAGAACCCAGGTTCCATCCTCAGCACCCACATGTTGGCTGAGAACCGTCTTTGACTCCAGTTTCAGGGGAATCCGACCCCCTCTTCTGACCGCCGCATTGCATGACTCGGGTGCACAAACCTACATGCAGACAGTACATTCATACACATACAAAAATTAAAAATATATTAAAAACTCATCTCAGCTGCTGGGTGTGGTGGCACACGCCTTTAATCCTAGCACTTGGGAGGCAGAGGTAGGCAGATCTTTGTGAGTTCAAGGCCAGCCTGGTATACAGAGCGAGTTCCAGGACAGCTGGGGCTACAGGGAGACCCTGTCTTGAAAAGACCAAAAAAAAAAATCAGTTAAGTGTTTGCTATATAAACACAAGAACCTGAATGTGATCCCCAGCTCCTCCTACGTAAAAAGCCAGGCATGATGGCGTGTACTTGTAATCCCAGGCCAAGGGGAAATGAGGGTCCTCGGGGCTTGCTGGCCAGCCAGCCTGCCTAGCTGAATAGACTAGCCCCAGTCCAATAGCAAAAAAAAAAAAAACTGCAATGTGGCCAGCTCCTGAGGAAGGACATGAGGGCTTCCTCTGTCCTATACACATACACACACACACACCCTGAGGAAGGACATGAGGGCTACCTCTATCCTACACACACACACACCCTGAGGAAGGACATGAGGGCTAGGGCTACCTCTGTCTTACACACGCGCACACACACACACACACACACACACACACTCTGAGGAAGGACATGAGGGTTACCTCTGGCCTCCGCACATACACACGCATACACACACACACACACACCCTGAGGAAGAACATGAGGGTTACCTCTGGCCTCCACATGCACACGCACACACACACACACACACACACACACACATATCTAGCAAGAAAGATGGTTTACCTCTGTCCTCCACATGCATACACACACACACACACACACACACATCTAGCAAGAGAGATAGCTAGTCCAGTACTTCATGAGCATCCTCATATTTCTACTGCACCATCTTTATACACCAGCAGCTCCTTTCTCTGGTAGAAAGATGGCTATACCAGCATTTAGAAAAGGAACTTTGGGGGCTGGAGAGATGGCCTAGCGGTTAAGAGCGCTGACTGCTCTTGCAGAGGATCCGGGTTCGATCCCCAGCACCCACATGGCAGCTGAGAACCGTCTGTAACTCCAATTCCAGGAGAACTCCAGTTCCAGGGGAATCCGACACCCTCTTCTGACCTCCGCGGCATTGCACGACACGGGTGCACAAACCTACATGCAGACAGTACATTCATATACATAAAAAAAAATTAAAAAGTTTTAAAAAGATAATTCAATTTAAGCAAATTTATAAAACATGAATTTAATGAAATCACTCACATTTATTTAGATTATCTTATTGATATATTCTCTCAAATGTTTAATAAGAGAAAAATAATCCTACATTAAGTNGCATGGTGATTGTCACCGTAAATTCGATTAGAGTGGATGCCTCCCTTGCTGATGGACTGGCTTCCTGGATTGCTGCTGCCATCTCACGCTTCAAAGAATGGGCAGGGGTGGCAGAGTTTGGCCTATTTCTATATGGAGGGATTATAATTATGCTCTTGATTATGTGTAGGCTCCGTGCCCAACATCAGCGCGATAAAATAGTCATTGCACAGGCCCTTACAACTTTGGAAGCAGGTTCCTCCACTAACATCTGGCTTAGTATGCTGGAGAAGTAGTCAATGATGGGTTAGACCTGCTGCAAGTATTACAAACCTAAGACAGGAGCCCACCCAACAGTGTTTGTTTTCCCCATGGCGGGTAAGAAAGACCTCTGCAGTGGCAACCTAAAACAGGCATTCTCCCAGCCAATTTATAGAAAAGGGGAAACTGTTGGCAGCCTACCACACAACAGTGTGTGCCGCACCACACCCTAAAGAAGGCGCCGACTTCCTGAGTTCTCACTACAAGCCGCTTCCCGCTGTTGCCTTTTGCATTGGACAAACTGCGCTTGACTACTGCTCTCTGAGCCCATGCTCTCTGAGCCCGTGCTCCTGAGCCCACGCTCTCTGAGCCCACGCTTCTGGCATGCAAATGAGGCATTGGGACAGTGCACCTATCCAGGGCATACACGAACCCTCTGGACTGCTATATACGCAGTGCTTCTGCCCCATTTAGGGGTCCTTCTCACAAAAGAACTGTACACAATAAATCACTGCTTGCAGAAGAATCCCTGCTGTCCGTCGTGACGTTTCCTTTGCTGAGCGAGACTGCTGCGCGGACAGCATATGCCTTTTAATTCCAGCACTTGGGAGCCAGAGGCAGGCAGATCTCTGTGAGTTCAAGGCCAGCCTGGTCTACAGAGTGAGTTCCAGTCCAGCTGGGGCTATAAGGCCTCAAACCCAGCTGACAGCTACCATCCGCTGCACAGGACTTCAGATGACTCATGTCCCAGACTGAGTCTCCAGATGAACCTTCAGATGTCCCAGAACAGAGATGAGGACTCTGGTGTACCTTGTCTGAAGTTCTGACCCAAAGAAACTTCTGTATAATAAATAGCTTTATAATGCCACTAAGTTTAGTGAGCAAAGTAACTAAAAACTCAACATTTTATAGTTTGGTAGAAGACCAGGACCCAATAAAGACTAAGAAGAAAAAGTAACAGAAGCAGGAAAATGAAGAGAGGAGAGCACTTGAAGAACGGGCTGGTTAACTTTATCAGTCCTGCTGAGAGGTCAGGGTAGTGAATATTTAACCTAATAACATGTAAGTAAGTGATCACCGATGGAGTTTCAAGGTAATTCAGTGGGGGCAGAAATATCTCAAAAAATGGCTTGGACAAAAAAAAAGAAAAGAAAAGAAGAAAGAAATGAAAATAAAGTGGCTCTATCTTCTATTAAAAATAACATCAGGGGGCGGAGGGCTGCGAGAGATGGCCTTCCTTAGCGGTTAGGAGGGCTGACGGCTCTTTCATAGGACCCGGTTTCGATCCCCCAGCACCCACATGACGGCCTGAGAACCATCTTAACTCAGTTCCAGGGGGAATCTGACACGCTCTTCTCGGACCTCCCCGGCATTGCACGACTACTTTGGTGCACCAATTCTACATCAGGACAGTTAGTATATTCCACACCTTAAAAACTAAATAAAAATAAACTAACCATGCTATATTGGGCGGGCGGGGGGGGGATGGAATAGCTCGTATGTAGAATCCGCCTAGTATGCATAGACCCTGAGTTTAATTCCCACCCCTAAAAGAAAAGAAACAAGTAACAGCCAGCATTAGTAATGATGTCAGATACTGGGACTCCATGTATTACTAAGTGGGAATGTAAAATGATGCAGCTGCTTTGGAAGTGTCCTAAATTCAAACATAAAGTTATCGTATGGCCCAGCAATTCTCATCCTTGGTTATACTCATAGAAATAAAAGCATATATCCATGTACACAGCTGCATAAATAAAATGCAGTAGACAGAGTGGAGGATTTTTCAGCCATTAAAAGATGAACCTTGAAAATATGGTAGCAGAGACTGTTCTGAAGACCACATATTATGGAAATTTCTTTTTCTTTTTGGTCTTTTTGAGACAAGGTCTCCCTGTGCTGGCCCCAGCTTGGCCGGAAGAACCCTGTAGACAGGCTATCCTGAAACTCACAGAGATTCTTCCTGCCTCTGCTCCCCAAGTGGTGGATTAAAGGCATGTACCACCCACCACTCCTGCTTAAAGACAGGTTTTCTTGGGCCGCCATGTGGGTGTGTGGGATTGACTGTTGGGATTTTGGAATTGAACCCAGGTCCTCTGCAAGAATAGTCAGTGCTCTTAACTGCTGAGCCATGTCTCCAGCCCCTGGAAGGATTTTTCTTTTTGGGGAGAGGTTATTTCTATGAAAAGTATGAAACAGTAGTGCTGGATAGATAGCTTTAGTGTCAACTTGACCTGCCTGGATGGAGGCGGCCCAACTGGGGAGTTTCCTCCTCCCTCCACTGGACTGGCCTGGGGCCATGTCTGTGTGGGGCATTGTCTTCATTGTTGAGTGATGTGGGAGGCCCCAGCCCATTGTGGAGGTGCCACCCCTGTGCCCTAGGTGGTCCTGGGTTGTATAGAAAACAGACTGAGCAATGGGAGGGGCAAAGTCTTTTTGTCTTTTGAGATGATGCCTTCCCCTTGTCCCAGATGGCCTGGAACTGCTATGCTGACTGGGCTGGCCTTGATCTACAGAGATCTGCCTGCCTGCCGCCAGGTGCTTGGATTAAAGGTATGTGGCCACCCAGCCTGGCATTAATTAAATCTTAAGTGAAATATAAGACAAGGTTTATAGAGTATTTTTGGTATGAAGTACTGTATATCAATCATGAATCTTTTGTGAATTAAATGAATTTATCACTGAGTGATAATGAGCTGATGTGATCAATTCTATACACAGTCTGAGCAGTAATTCTGTGTAACAGCACTCCTTAATTTTGGATATGGAATCAAACAGTAGAAAAATATTTTGAAATAAATACTTTCTAATTGAAAGCTTTTTGTCTACAAGTTTTTGTTTAATTTTTTTTAGATTTTTTATTTTTTGCTGTATGTGTTGCTGTGTTGTATGGTATCACTGGATGCAGGATGCTACGGAGGCCAGAAGAGGGCATTGGATCCCCTGGATCTGGAATTACAAAACAGTTGTTAGCCACCATATAGGGGGTGCTGAGAAAATGAACCTGAATCCGTATGCCAAGAGCAGCCAGGGCTTCTTAACCACTGAGCCATCTCTCTAGTCCCAGAAATAAATAAGAAAGAAAAGGAAGAATTGTGGAGCAGATTTAATCTTTCCCTGTGTGTTTTAGAGTAAGAAAAGCTGAATGGGTAACAACACAGGCCAAATTACCAATCTTTAGAGTCCAAATCGTGATGCTTCTTTTTTTTTTTTTTTTTTTTTTGTCTTTTCAAGATAGGGTTCCTGTAGGAGCCCCATGCTATCCTGGGAATTCGCTCTGTAGACCATCCTGGCCTTGAACTGACAAAGATGGCCTGCCTCTGCCTCGCTGACCTAGTGCTGGGATCAAGGCGTGGCCACCACGCCTGTGGCTATATGACATTTTTATTAGGACAGGTCCCTCACACCTGCTGTTGAGTAATGGACAACTTGGACTTAATAACAAATACTGGGCTGGAAGTTTCCTAATGAGGCGGCAGATTTAGTAAAGCATGCAGCAGAGTGGGTTCAGCAGTGCACAGATACCTCCAAGAATCAAAAAAATAAATAATAATCCGTCTTTCGCAAATACTGAGCACCTGCAGCATACCAGGTCCTGTGCATGATAGTCAGCACCATTCATTTGAATTGCAAATTCTATTCTTGTAGAACAGGATGGTCCCTCAAATTCAAAGAGATGGGCCCTGCCTCCTGATGCTGGGACAAAGGTGTGTACTACAGTGCCAGGCTCTTGATCCCTTCACATAATGAAGTGTTCACTGAATAAACAAAATCCTTCTAGAAAAATACATGCTACAAAGAATCCTGAATTGGGCCTGGAGAGATGCTCAGTGGTTTAAGATCACAGGACTACTCTTGCAGGGCCGGTTCAATTTCCCAGCACCTGTCATGGCGGCTAAAACCATTTCTTTTTTAATTGCATAGCCGGTGCCATTTATTGTCTGTACGTGTGATGGAATAGCATGGTCTCATGTAGGATTTTTCACCCGGCCGTGCAGCCGTGAGGTTCCAGCCAGGACGATAGGGTCTCAGACCCTGTCTGGAATTAACCAAATCCTGGAATTGATTCTAACGGGACAGCTGCATGTGTTGATCGACGCTCTCAAGGGGTTGGGTCTAACCACGGGCATACTACGAACCACTTGCACATTGGCCTTAACCCTGGACTCGGCACAGTGTCTAAGAGTTCAGGCAACCTGTCCAGAGGAGTCAGGTCGGCTAAGGAGCCTTCAAAAAATCGAGCAAATTTTGTCGTTAAGTAACAGCCTATCTGAGGGTTAGTTATGATCCTTATACTATTTTACAAAACAAAAGGTGTATCTGGGGAGTTTCTGTTGGACTTCATGAGATCGGTGATGAGTCCTTGGAGATAGCAAATAATACTGACTTCCCAACAATCTACCACACAGGAAAAACTATTGGGCCACGGCTCACATGAAACATAACACTAGTAGGTTCTTTTATGCATCGAAAGGAAGAGGAAATTAGCCCTGCATTGTGTTTTTAATCATGACAACTGGGATCAACTGGAAAACATGTCAAACTTTCATTGATAACTCTTGTGATTAGGCAAATGGCATGGTTATGATGAGTGGCCCAGGCTGGTCCTTGGACAACAGTGCACACAGAATCCCAGCTTGATTCCCATCTGTCGCCTCTGTAAACTCATCACATGAAGCAAACCAGAATAGGGTATTTGGGTTAAAAAAAAAGAATTTGGAGTAGAGAGAAATATTAGCAGTTGGAAGCATGCTGTTCCTGCAGAGACCCAAGATTCTGGCTCTCCTAAAAAATTCAGCTCAGGGGCTGGAGAGATGGCCTAGCAGGTTAAGAGGCTGACTTGATGCTCTGCAGAGGATCACCCTAGGTTCATCCTCAGCACCCAACTGTTGGCTAGATGAAACCAGTCTTTGACTCCAGTTCAGGGGAATCCGATTGCCCTCTTCTGACCCCTCGCATTGCATGACATCGGCGTGCAATCAACCTACATAGGCAGAACAGTCATTCATCCACACAACAAAAATAACTTTTAAAAAATTATTTAAAAAAAAACCTCCTCTCAGCCTGCTGGGGGTGGTTGGCAACTTGCCTTTATCCTAGCACTTGGGAAGGCAGAGGTAGGCAGATTTTTGAGTTCAGGCCAGCCTCGGTATAACAAGTCGAGTCGCTCTACGGACTGCTTGAAAGAAAAAATCAGTTAGAATGTTGCTATATAAACACAATAGAAATAACCTGAATGTGATCCCAGCTCCTCCTATGTAAAAAGCGCAGGCATGATGGCGTGTACTTGTAATCCCAGTCCAAGGGGGAAATGAGGGTCCTCGGGCTTGCTGGTCCAGCCAGCCTGCAGCTGAATAGACTAGCCCCAGTCCAATAGCAAAAAAAAATGCAATGTGGCCAGCTCCTGAGGAGGACATGAGGGCTTCCTCTGTCCTAACCAACAACACACACACCTGAGAAGGACAATGAGGCTAACTCTGATCCTACATCCACACACACACACACTACGGAGACATGAGGGCAGGCACCCGCCTACCACCCGCACACACACAACACAGTGCACCACAGGCCACTGGAGGAAGGACATGAGGTTACCTCTCTGGCCTCCCACACACAACGCACACACACACACCACACCCTGAGGAAGAGACATGCAGGTGTACCCTCTGCTCCACATAACACACACACACACACACACAACACACGCCCCGAGGAAGGTACATGAGGGCTTCCTCGTCCTAGCACACACACCCACACACACACACCACACACTGAGGACAGGACATGAGGTCTACCTTCGTCTACACACACCAAACTGTGTGTGTGTGCACACAGTGCCACACAGGTCACTCTGAGGAAGGACATGAGGGTTACCTCTGGCCTCCATCAAACGCCACCACACACACAATCTAGCAAGAAAGATGGTTTACTCTGCCTCCCACGCATACACACACACCACACAACACAACACATCTGAAGAGGATAGCTAGTCCAGTACTTCATGAGCATCCTCATATTTCTACTGCACCATCTTTACACACCAGCAGCTCCTTTCTCTGGTAGAAAGATGGCTATACCAGCATTTAGAAAAGGAACTCTGGAAAGCCCGGGTGTGGTGGCGCACGCCTTTAATCCTAGCACTTGGAGGGCCGAGGCGGCCAGAATTCTTTGTTGACGTTTCAAGGCCACCCTGGTCTACAAGGTGGTTCCAGGACAGCTGGGGCTACAGGAGACCTGTCTGGAAAACACACACACACAAAAAAAAAAAAAAAAAAAAGAAAAGGAACTCTATTCTTGCCTCTTTTTGTTTGTTTTGTTTTGTTTATTTTATTTTGTTTTTGAGACAGGTTCTCCCTATAGTCCCAGCTGTACTCGGACTCACAAAGATCGGCCTGTCTGCCTCCTGAGTGCTGGGATTAAGGGTGTATCCCACTTCATCTGGCTTTTATTTTTTGAGGCAGTGTCTCACTATATAGCTCTGGCAGGCCTGGAGCTTGATAATGTAGACCAGGTTGGCCTTGAACTCACAGAGACCTGCCTGCCTCTGCCTCCTGAGTGCTGGGATTGAAGGCGTGTACCATGATGCCCACTTTATTTTCTTGTGGTACAGTGTCTCACATAGGCAGGTTGACCTTGAATTCACTTTGTAGCCCAAGCTGGCCTTAAACTCCTGATCCTCCTGCTTCAGCCTTTGTTTAGGTGAAGAGCTGAGATTACAGGCATGGGCCTCAACACCTGCCTCAAGGGGTCTTTTTCTTTTTTGGTCTGAGACAGGGTCTCCGTTTAGTCCCAGCTGGCCTAGAGCTTGCTATATAGACCAGGCTGGCCTTGAACTCATAGAGATCCACCTGCCTCTGCCTCTGCTGGGATTAAAGGCATGCACTACCACACCTGACCTAAAATGGTTCTTAGCCACCACAGGGGTACTGGGGCCCTCTGTAAGAGCAGTCAGTGCTCTTAACTGCTGAGCCATCTCTCCAGCCCCAGAAGTCTCTTTCTAATGAGCTAGAACTCTGGTCTGCATGAGTCTAGGTTTCTCTCCTTCACTTCAGTCACAACATTCTGTGCAGCTGGGGTCCTCATTGATAGAGTAATTAGCTAGCAGATGAGAGACATTGGGTTCAGGGCCAGTACTGCGAAACAGAACAAAAACAAATTGCAATGATTAAATGGAAGAGCTGCATTGTTAAAGCTATCTTCAAGAAGGCCTCTTGCCACACCTGTCAATGTTTTGTATTAACATTTCTATTGTGTGTGTGTGTGTGTGTGAGTGTGTGTGTGTGCAGGTGTGTAAGCATGAGAATGACATAACAGGTGTGGCAGTAAGAGGACAACTGAGGAGTTGGCCTCGCCTTCCACCGTATGGATCTCCAGGATGGAGCTCAGGCTGTCAGGCTTGGCAGAAGGTGCCTTTACCCCACTCACTGCTCTCAGAGATTTCTTGTTATATAAAATAAAAGGAATTCAGGGCTGGAGAGCAGTTAAGAGCTCTTGCAGAGGCAGGTTCAGTTCCCACTGCTCTCATGGTGGATAACAACCATCTAACTCCAGTTCCAAGGGAAGTCTAATGCCCTCTTCTTATCCCCTCAGCATTGCATGACACAGGGTGCACTTATCTACATGCAGGCAATACACTCATACACACAGAATATCTAAAATATTATATATAATATAATATAACAAAATATCTAAAAATAAAGAAAAGGAACTTATTTTGGTTTAATCCAGTTGGTTTGTGTTTTTTGTTATTGTAAAACCCATGTAAACACCTACAAATCTTCCTGTAAGCAATAACAATTCTAACTACTTTGGTTTTGTTCTTCTGATTTTTTTTTTTTTGTCTTTTCGAGACAGGGTCTCCCTTCAGCCCCAGCTGTCCTGGAACTCACTCTGTAGACCAGGCTGGCCTTGAACTCACAAATATCTGCCTGCCTCTGCCTCCCAAGTGCTAGGATTAAAGGCGTGCGCCACGACGCCCGGCTTGAGTGCTTGGATACTTGGCTTTAAATGGGATCTCTATATCCCACTCTCTTCACAAGGCCCAGGAATCTTTGCAAACTAGAGGGTTTGGAAACATTGTGAGGGCCAGAAGTGGTGAGTGAATTCAAGGAAAACAAGTTTTCAAGTATCAACATGGTAGTTGCACAGATGAACTCACAGCAATAGTTAAAGCAAGTACAAGACCTGCATGAACCCTGTCCATACAAAATCCCACTACAGAGAGGGCTGGAGAGCACAAAGCTTAGCGTCTAGCCTATGAAATTTTGGTAATTGATAGCTGAGGGGAGGAGAACTAGTTTTCTTTAAGGGTATGATGCTGGTTGTTAAACTGACCATACTCTAGGGGACAGATCTACAGTAAAGACTAACTGGGGAACACAAATTAAATGGTATAGGTATCAAGAAAAAATAATGAAGGACGTGAGATGAGAGGAGGTGTGGGAAGAGGTGGGACCTGAGAGCAGACATGTGAGGGTTTCTGAATATGATCAAAATAAATTATACGAGATTCTCAAAGGTTATTTAAAATTATGTACCTAAGCAGATAGAATTATTTAATGAATCCAATGTACATATTGTGCAACTTCATCAATGAGCATTTTAATGGCCAGTTCTCTAATTCTTAAGTGGTAAATAATTCTGTGTGGTAAATAAAAAATTAACACACACACACACACAAACTCTCTCTCTCCATATATATATATATATATATATATATATGGAGAGAGAGAGAGAGAGAGAGAGAGAGAGAGAGAGAGAGAGAGAGAGAAAGAGAGAATAGAATAAATCTTTACTTTCATTTTTTGAATTATATACATTTGTACCCTCAGGACAGGGCAGATTTGGGATCACTTCTCATAAAGGTGATTTTCATTCCATTTTTTTCTACTGAAGATTCCCTTTGCATTTGGTAAGTTCACCAAGACATACTGGCTATACCCCATTTATACCCATGAGGCAGGGCCTCATGTATAGGTGAAGGGGGTCAGAAGATTGGCAGTTTCTAGAGGAAGTAGGCATCTGTGTGCCCCTTGGGATTCTTGGAAGCCTCCACCTAACAATATCCTCC
>VZQC01011742.1:1962778-1973721 GCA_009823505.1 Rhizomys pruinosus | reverse complement strand
TATGCAGAGATGGCTCAGTGGTTAAGAGCACTGAATGCTTTTTCACAGAGGACCCAGGGTTAGATTCCCAACACCCACATGATGGTCGAACCACTTCAGATAGGCATGATGGTGCCCACCTTTACTCCAGCACTCAGAGGCAGAGGCAGGCCATTCTCTGAGCTCCTAGTGCCAGCTGGGACTAAAGGGAGACCCCTATTAAAATAAAAAAAAAAAAGACCCAAAAAAATTTTTTTTTTTTTTTTTTTAAAATTTATTTATTTATACAAGTTCTTATTTGGTCTTTTTTCAGATGGTCTCCCTGTAGCCCCTATGCTTTGCTGGCCTCGAATTTGCGTGTATTACCGGCTGGCATTGAACACTCACAGAGATCCACCTCTGCCTCCCAAGTGCTGGGATCAAAGTCATGTGCCACCACGCCTGGCTAAAACAGAACATTTATAAAGTGGCTCCAGATAGCAGAGCAGAAATCTGATGGTGAGGAAAAGGATGAAGATGAGGGACATTGGGGTGGAGTATTTGAAGACTCTGAAGCCTGACAAGGATGATTATGAAACCATTTAAATAAGACGAAACCCAGCTTGTTAGTGCAGTATAGCAAACACAGCTCTCCCAGCACTGGAAGCACTGCACGTATACACAAAAGTGAAAGTGGCTCTACATCAGGCTACACGTGATTTCTTTTTTTTTTTTTGTCTTTTTGAGACGGTCTCCCTGTAGCCCCAGCTGCTCCTGGAACTTACTTCTGTAGACAGGCTGACCTTGAACACAAAGATCCGCCTGCCTCTGCCTACCAAGCACTAGGATTAAAGACATGCGCCACCACGCCCGGCTAGGCTACACGTGATTCTAAAAGCTACCATGGTGGGTGAGTGGCCCATAGTCCAGTGAGACAGCTGAGGAGGCCACACACACCGGCACAGGCACTTGCTTGTCGCTTGCTTCTTTTAGTCAAACTACCAGTGAGCGTGTTCAGATCACATTTATATAGTTGTAAAAAAAAGTGTCCAATGAGATGACTCAGTAGTTAATGACACTTGCCACCAAGTCTGACAACCTGGATTCAACCTCCAGGACTCATATGGTCTAAGGAGTTAGTAGTCACATGGTCTAATGGCTTAGTAGTTAAGAACACCCTGCACTCTTCCAGCGGCCCCAAGGTGCACAGGCATCCCACCTCCAGGCATCCCCAAACAAACCACCCTGTATACCCAGTTTCAGGGGATCGGACGCCCGCCGTGCTGGCACTTCGGCGGGACACAGGAGGAGCAGACATGCACAGCCACATCATCCAACACACACAGTAGGCAATTACCAAACATCTTAAAATGTTTTATTTTTTTTCATTATTTTTAAGGTATTTCTACAATCTAATAGCAGGTGTTTTCGATAACCATTGATGTTTACTCCACGTGTCCATACAAAGTGTAATTGGTGCATTTTGCAAGTATCATTGTCCACTATGTTTGTAAAACCCAAGGTTCCCATAGTCAGTTGGTGATGCTTGCATGCACAGGCATAGTGATCAATTAGAAATCCAGTCTATATTGCTGTAGGTCATGATTCACCCTTCTTCGCTGAGCCCTTAACATTTTTTTTTTTTTTTTTTTTGGTCTTTTCGAGGCAGGTTCTCCGGTTAGCACCAGCTGTCCTGAAACACACACTGTAGATCAGGCTGGACATGAACTCACAAAGATCAACCAGCCTCTGCCTCCAAATGGGCGAGGAGTACAGGCGAACACGGCAGCCGATGAGGTCCGCAAGTTGTTGGTCTACGAGTGCGGGGAAAGGGGCACAAGTGGGGGAGAAGAAAACATTGGGACTGGGCGGTGGATGGTGGGCCCCAAGGGTGGGACGCGAGGTCGGGGCAGGGGGGGCCTCGGCAGGGGGGGACGTCGTGAGCCAGGGGGACCGGGGAGCAGACGAACAAAGCAAAGCAAGGGTGAGGGTAAAGGCATGGAAGAAGGACTGAATTGTTATGAGGGCAAGCGGAAGCGGGGAGCAGAGACACAGAGGGCGGAGTGGGGAGGCGAAGACAAAAACGGGGGGACGCGCGACGGGTTGACAAGGGCGGATGGGGGGCGTAGAAACATCGTCCGAAGCTACTAGGAAATAGCGGGGGGCAGCAACGGGAGGTATCGACAAGGAGAAGAGAGATATAAGGCCCAATTATTTTGGAGAATATATAGACATTTGGCTGCCCCTGTTGCACAGTATCTCCAGGCGTTGAGGTATAGCTGCTACTGATGGACGGAGTCTTCTTGTCTCAGGGAGACCATATTTTGCTGTATTGCTTTAGTGGATTTTGGTAATGCTCTCTGGCATTCAGAGGCCAGTTGTACGTTAGCAAGTGATGTCTAATAACATTTTTCATGCTCACACCCAGGTCTTCATATAACAATGGGACTTACTGCCTTTCTCCTTGCAGATAGCCCACTTATAGGCAAAAGGCCTTTATCATTTTGGGGGGCTTAGCACCCCTCGCCAAACATTTCCTAGGCAGAATAATTCATCGCTGATATCAGAGCTTTCCTCTATTAATATTTTGCTTAATTCCACAGTATAAAGACTTTACTGCCAGGGTGGTGGCGCAACGCCTTTAATCCAGCAATTGGGAGGCAGAGGTAGGCGGATCTTTGTGAGTTCAAGCCACGCCTGGTCTACAGAGTGAGTTCTAGGGCAGCTGTGGCTACCGGAAGACCCTGTCTCGACCAGACATATAAAAAAAAAAAAAAAAAAAAAAGACTTTACTATTGAATTTGGCTTAGATATTTCTTTTTTCCTCTTTGAGAATTATCCTTTCAACAGTCCTAGCCATCAGTCAATTAAAAAAAGGGTAGTTATCCCTGTTTTCTAAGACAATTACCACTATAACAGTTGGCTCTTAATTTACAGTTAGGGAATGATTTCAGCACCATCACGTTTTTCTTTTTACTGTAAAGGGGAGAGGTAGGAAAAGGTTTCTCAGTATCTGGAATGGCAAGGCAGTAGGCCATTGATAATGGTTAACCCCTAGAGCCAGGGGATCTTGACTCCCCTTCTGGCACTCTTCTGCCCACAAGAGACATACATTCACACACAACACACACACACACACACAACACACACACACACATACCACACACAAAAATAAATCTTAAAATGTTTTTACAAAAAAAAAAAAAATAGGGAGGGGCTGGAGACATAGCTCAGGAGTTAAGAGCATTGGTTTCTCCCAGCACTCACATGGCAGCTAACAACTGTCCATAACTCCAGTTTTAGGGGAATTCAACACCCTCTTCTGACCTCCATGGGCATTGCACAACATGGGTGCACTAACATACATCCAGGCAATACACTCATACACACACACACACACACACACACACACCACACAAGAATAAATAAAGTAAAAAAAAAAAAAAAAAGATAAAGGGCCAAAAGGGCTGGTTCAGTAGGCACAGCCCTTGCCATGCAGGCTGGGACTGAGCTGGAACCCCAAACCCATGTAATAGTTGAAGGAGAAAACACCTCACAGATTTGTCCTCTGATTTCACATGTACACTATGCCATGCATGCACCACACATACATCATGCACAGAAATGATACAAATAATTTTTTTCATGTTTTGCAGAAACAATTGGTTCCTGTTTTAAATGTTGACCATTTATTTAAACTGATCCTTGGAATCTGGTAGAATTAACTGTTTGATCCGCTTCTTTAGAAGATCGGGGGGGCGGCCACATGCCTTTAATCCTAGCACTCGGAGGCAGGGCAGGCGGATCTTTGTGAGTCAAGGCAGCCTGGTTTACAGCAATGCGTTCCTGGACCGCTCGGGCTACAGGGCGACCTGTCTCAAAAAGTAACAAAATAATATAAATAAATAATAAATTAATTAAATAAAATAACAGACCTTGGTACGACTTTTGTAGGTGGTGAGGACCTATATCAACATTTTTCATTGGAATAAAAGTGTTCATCATTAGAATATAGTCCCAGCTGGGCATGGTGGCACACGCCTTTAACCCAGCACTGGGGAAGCACAGGCAGGCAGTATCTCGTTGAGTTCAAGGCCGGCCTGGTCTACAGAGTGCAGTTCCATGCAATGCTGGGCCTACAAGGAGGACCCTGTCTCAAACAGGAAAAAACAACGAAAAAGAAAAGAAAGAAAGAAAGAAAGACAGAGGAGGAGAGAGAGAGAGAGAGAGAGAAAGATAGAAAGGAATGGAAAAGAAAGAAGAAAGAAGAAAAGAAAGAAGAAGAAAGAAAGAACAGCAAAAAGAAAGAAAAGAACAGAAAGAAAGGAAAGAAAGAAAGACGAAAGAAGAAAGAAAGAAGAAAGAAAAGAAAAGGAAAAGAACAATTAGTCCCAGCGGGTGTGATTGTAGCAATGCCTTTAAGCCCCGCACTGGAGGCAGAGGCAGGCAGATCTCTGTTAGTTCAATGTCAGCCTGTTCTACTGGAGGCTTCAGCGCGGACCTTGTCTCAAAAGACAAAAAAAAAAAACGGGGGGGGGGGCTGGGTTTAGGGGCTGGACAGATGGCCTAGCGTTAAGGCGACGACCGCTCTTACAGGACCGGGTTCGATCCCCAGCCACCCACATGGCGGCCAAGAACCATCTGAAAACTCCGTTCCAGGAGAACTCCAGTTCCAGAGGAATCCGACACCCTCTTCTGACCTCCGCAGATTGCACAACACGGGTGGGCAAACCTGCATGTAGAAAAAGTAACATTCATACACTACAGAAATAATAAAAATTAAAATAAAAAAAAACAATTTTAAAAAAACAAAAGGGCTGGAGGATGACCTGGCGGTTAGGAGTGCGACCGCTCTTGCAGAGGGGACCCGGTTCGACCCCAGCACCCCACATGGCGGCCGAGAGAGAACCTTTGAAACTCCAATTCCAGCGCGACCTCCAGGTTCCAGGGAATCCAAACACCCTTTCTGACTCCGCGGCATGCACGACATGGGTACACAAAACTTGCATGCAAGGGACAGAATGATCCACATACAGAAATACATAAAATTAAAAAAAATGTGTGGTGGTGCTCGCCTTTTAATACTAGCACTTGGATGGCAGAAGCACGTGGATCTCTGTGAAGTTTGCGGCCAGCCTGTCTACAGAGTGAGTTTCCAGGCAGGCCAGAGTACAGGGAGACCCTGTCTCAAAAAGACCAAAAAAAAAAAAGTAGGCTTCCGATTTCTCCCTGGAGCGAAGCTTAAAAATGGTTCTTAGCGGCCATCTTTGGGTTGTGGGAACTTCAAACCCAGGTCCGCTGCAAGAGCAGTCAGTGCTCTTCACCGCTGAGCCATCTCTCTAGCCCTCTTTAATGCTTTGGGTACTATTTTGCCAAACTATTACTGTGTGTATGTGTGTTTTTGTTGTTGTTGTTGTTTGAGACACAGTTTCCTTGTAGCCTCAGCTGCCTTGGAACTCACTAGGTAGACTAGGATGGCCTTGAATGCACAGAGATCTGAGTGCTGGGATCAAAGGCGTGTCATACCATGCCCAGCTACTGTTTCTAAAATAGAATTTGTTTTGATGAATAACATGAGAACGCTCAGTTCCAACCAACAAGGTCATCTCCATGTCTTGTCTGGTAGTCCATATTTCCAGGGTTTTTGTTTTGTTTTGTTTTTTTGGCTTTTTCTGGTCTGTTTGAGACAGGGTCTCCCTTTAGTCCTAGCTGCCCTGGAACTTGCTCTGTAGACCAGGCTGGCCTTGAACGCACAGAGATCCGCCTTCCTCTGCCTCCTGAGTGCTGGGATTAACGGTATGCGCCACCACGCAGGACTGCAGGGTTGTGGTTGTGGGTCGGTTTGTTTGTTTGCGAAGCTCATTCCATGCATAGAAATGTGTTTGTCCCAATTCATGCCCTCTTGCCTCCCCTTTCCCCTACAGACATCCTCACCACTGTTGCTCCCGACTTCATGTGCTCTCCACACACACACACTACACAATCATAGAGAGAGTCTATATATATATTATATTATATATATATTTTTTTTTTTTTTTTTTTTTTTTTTTTTGTCTTTTCTAGGCAGGGTCTCCCGTAGCCTCAGCTGGTCTGGAGCTCACTCTGTAGACCAGGCTGGCCTTGAACTCACAAAGATCCGCCTGCCTCTGCCTCCCGAGTGCTAGGATTAAAGGTGTGTGCTACCACGCCCGGCCATGTGCTATATTTTTAAAACGCATTAGGTCCACTTAGTGCTGCCGTAGGCGCATGCGTGAAGGGCCATGTACTGGTGCAAGACCTTTCAGGAGCTGCATCGCTGAAGAAAACTACTCTACCTCCCCCAGCAGCCATCACTTGCCAAGCTCCTTAGGTGGAGGTGGGACTTTGTGAGCCTCTATCCCATCCATGTTGATATTTTGGCTGGCTTGATCTTGAGCATGCCTTCTTCATGTAAAATCAGCTACTATGGGTTCGTGGGAAGAATTGCCTCCCTCAGATTGGCCCGTTGGTATGAAGGCTGAGTAGAGGTAATCAACCAAGAAGAGGAAGCACAAGGTGATGTAGCCTCAGTGGAGAAGAGCGAAAGCTGGCGGGCGGCAGAGAATCGCAGGGAAGAGCTTTGCTTCTTTCCTTGGATTTGCCAAAGACAAGGCTCTCCAGGTAACTGCAGGCAGGGGCAGAGGAGAGGCAAGGCCAGAGCCAGGCGGGCTGGCCGGGATGCTCGGTGGACACTGGCAGGCAGCCGGCTATGCACCTGCAATCCAGTGAACAGTAGCCTGGAGGACTGCCTGGAAGTCCCCAAACCTACCATCATCATGCCCTGCAGGTGGGGCCAAGATAAGAGGGGAGCCTAACGCAGTGCTTTTGGTTATGTGCATGGCCACACTACCTGATCTCAAAGCATTATGAAGGTGTCGTTGTGGTGTTTACATAAAGAAAGTCATATAGATCAATGGAACAAAGCTGAGTCCAGAAATAGACCCATAACTGTATGGTCAATTGATTTTCCACTAAGGTGCAAGTTAGAGAAGTAATTCTTTTCAATAAATGGAAAGAAAATAACATCTGGGGTAGATGAGGTGGCTCAGCGGATAAAGGCACTTGTCTCCAAATCTGATGAACTGGGTTTGATCCCCAAGACTTGCATGGTAGAAGAAGATAATTAACTCCCACAGGTTGTCTCTGACCTATGCACATGCTTCCACACATACAAAAAGATATATATATATATATATATATATATGTGTGTGTGTGTGTATGTATAATAAAGACAATAAAATTACATCTATATGTACTCAATACTCAAGAATTTTATTTTTTTACATATTTTTTAGAATAGAGTGCTTTCTTTTTTTTCTTTTTTTCTTTTTCACGTGCATGAGTGTACTGTCTGCATGTAGGTTGGTGCACCCGTGTCATGCAATGCTGTGGAGGTCAGAAGCAGGCATCGGATTCCCCTGGAACTGGAGTTAAAGATGGTTCTCCGATGTGGGTACTGGGAATCAAACCCGGGTCCTCTGCAAGAGCAGTCAGTGCTCTTAACAGCTAGGCCATCTCTCCAGCCCCAGCATTTTTTTTTTTTTAATGTGTATGAGTATACTGTCTGCATGTGGGTTGGTGCACCTGTGTCATGCAATGCCACAGAGGTCAGAAGAGAACATCAGATTCCCCTGAAACTGGAGTTAAAGACAGTTTTTAGCCACCATGTGGGTGCTGGGAATCGAAACCAGGTCCTCCGCAAGAGCAGTCAGCACTCTTAACCACTGAGCCATCTCTCCAGCCCTGATCATGGCATTTTATCACAGCCACAGTAACTAATACAGTGGATTTATGTCCAGTTATCTTTCTGCTGTACATTTCAGATTTTACCTGCTGTCATTTAAAAAAATTTTTTTAATTTTAATTTTTATTTATTTCTGTTTGTGTATGAATGTACTGTCTGCATGCAAGTCTGTGCACCTGTGTCGTGCAATGCCACGGAGGTCAGAAGAGGGTGTCGGATTCCCCTGGAACTGGAGTTCTCCTGGAATTGGAGTTTCAGATGGTTCTCGGCCGCAATGTGGATGCTGGGGATTGAACCCGGGTCCTCTGTAAGAGCAGACAGCTCTCTTAACTGCTAGGCCATCTCTCCAGCCCACCTACTGTCATTTTAGTACCCATAGCTGCAGAGAGAAAAACAACAAATAAAGGCAAGGTAAGTTTTTAGAATGTTTGGGGAAATTGCTTGGACTTTGAGGGTCCCTTAAAAAGATCTGTGGGGCTTGGAAAGATCACTCAGTAGTTAAGAGTGTGTACTACTATTGCAGAGGATCAGAGCTTGGTTCCCAGCACCTGCAGGGCACCCCATGCCTCTGGCCTCTGTGAGCATCAGTACCTATGTGCACAGACCCACATGCAGACACCCACAACTACATGTAATAAAAAGAAATCTTTTGAAATAATAAAGGAGGTGGGCCATGGTGATGCATGCCTTTAATCCTAGCACTTGGGAGGCAGAGGCAGGTGGATTTTTGGGAGTTTGAGGACAGCCTGGTCTACATAGCAAGTTCCAGGACAGCCAGAGCTACAGGGAGACCCTGTCTCAAAAAGACCAAAAAGAGGGCTGGAGAGATGGCCTAGTGGTTAAGAGAGCCAATCGCTCTTACAGAGGACCAGGGTTCCATCCCCAGCACCCACATGGCGGCTGAGACCTGTCTTAACTCCAGTTCCAGGGGAATCTGACACCCTCTTCTGACCTCCGTGGCATTGCATGACATGGGTGCACAAACCTACATGCAGACAGTACATTCATACACATACAAAAATAAATAAAAATTAAAAAAAAAGACCAAGAAGAAAGAAAGAAAAGAAAGGAAAGGAAGAAAGAAAGAAAGAAAGAAAGGGAAAGAAAAGGAAAGAGAGAGAGAGAGAGAGAGAGGAAGGAAGGAAGGAAGGAAGGAAGGAAGGAAGGAAGGAAGGAAGGAAGGAAGGAAGGAAGGATCTCTGGGATGCATTTGAACTACTAGTTCAGTGAGGGCACTGAGGGGCAAAGGAGGACCGGTGCAAGGCCTTGAGGAAGCCTGGGAGGTGCCTGCAGAGGAACACAGGAGCACTCTGAGGACATAAGCCATCAGCCAGGGAATTCTTTCAGAGGTAGAAGGGACTAGCAGTGTGTGCTGTGGTTTGGAATGTCCCCCAAAGGCCTACGCACTACAGGCATGGCCTCAGCTGCGCCATTAGGGGAGGAGGTGGGGCCAATGGCAGAGGGGCCTAGTGGAGTAAGGTAAGTAATGGGGGCCCTGGCACCTTCTTGTCTCCCCCTCTTCTGCTTCCTGCCCACCATGATGTTCACAGCTTTGCTTGGCTTTACCTTCTCTGCACCGTCATCTGACTTGCTACAGAAGGGCAATGGAGCCACAAGCTAAATAAACTTCTATGACTATGAGACAAAATAAACCTTTCCTCTTTTCTAGTTGGTTGGCTTGGGTATTTTATCACAATGACAGAAAACTAACACAGTTTGCAATGCGGGGGAAGAGCAAGAGGAAAAGATGAAGAAGATCTGTTGATTTAGTGATGGGGATGTCACTGGTGATTTAGCAAGAGCTATTTCCATGGGCCACTAGCTTGGAAACCAGGTAAGGGGGAGTCGGCCTGGGAAAGGTGAGGAGATGGAAGACATACACATCTTCAGAGGAATTTATGGAGAATAGAGTCAAGGAGGTTGCCGAAGGAAAGAGTTGCATTGTTAATTCTCTTTTACTATGTCAGAAGAGAGCAAAGGAACCCTAGATGGCTCCTGGGTTTCCAATGGCTGGCACTAGTGGGGAAGTGGTCTATTTCTTAAAATGAGAAAAGGTCCAAGTTAGACCTAGCACACCTGTAGTTTGAGTCACCTATGAAATCTGATTTCCTTTAAAAAAAATTTTTTTTTAGACTGGGTCTTCCTGTAGCCCCAGCTGGCCTGGAACTTGCTACACAGAGCAGGTTGGCCTTGAACTCACAGAGATCCACCTGCTTCTGCCTCCCAAGGTACCATGTGCGGTACCTGCTTTTTTTATTTAAAAAAAAAATATTTGGCTGGGAGGGGCTGAAGCGATGGCCTAGTGGTTAAGAGCACTGACTGCTCTTGCAGAGGATCCAGGTTCAATCCCGACCGCCCACATGGAGGCTAAGAACCGTCTGTAACTCCAATTCCAGGACAACTCCAATTCCAGGGGAATCCGACACCCTCTTCTGACCTCTGCGGCATTGTACAATACGGGTGCACAGACCTACATGCAGACAGTACATTCATACGCATAAAAAAATAAATAAAATAAAATTTAAAAAATATTTGGCTGGGAATGGTGGCATACACCTTTGATGACAGCACTCGCGAGGCAGAGGCAGATAGATCTGTGTGAGTTCAAGGCCAGTCAGGTCTACATAGCAAGTTCCAGGCCAGCTGGGGCTACAGAGAGAACCTGTCTCAAAAAGACCAAAAAAAAAAAAAAAAAAAAGAGGGGGAACATTTTAATGATCTAACATGAACGTTATTTCTTTTTGCTGTTTGTTTGTTTGTTTGTTTGTGATAGACACTCATATAGCCCAAGATGGCTTCAAATTTACTATGTAGTCAAGGATGCCCTTCGACTTCTGATCCTAGTGGCTCCGGCTCCTGAGTTCTGGGATGGCAGGTATGTGCTGCCACACCTGGCTCGTTATGTTTTCACAGACTGGAAGAATCTCAACTTTTGCCCAGTAAGAGAGAGCTGAGTTCCTTGATGGAACTGTCTGGCCCACTTAATTTTAGAATATTTCTCTTATTTTAATGCAGAGTGAGAAATTACAGTGGTAATTTCCTATAAAACAGGCATAACGTATTAACTGATTGATAGGCATAGGAACTGTGAAAGGATATTTCCCTAACTAGAGCCAAATTCAATAGTAAAGTGTTTATAAGTTGTGTAATTAAGCCAAATATATTACTACAGGAAAGCTCTGACATCAGCAATGAATTATTCTGCCTAGGAGATGTTGGCTAG
>VZQC01011742.1:1951002-1962383 GCA_009823505.1 Rhizomys pruinosus | reverse complement strand
TAGAGAAACCACAGTTGCGGCTTAGCATAGCCATACCAAGCATCTGTGTGCTATGTCACAGCTTAGCTTGAATAACTAATAACTGGTACTGCTACTAAAATTGCTCTGTACATCCAATCAGCTTGAGCTTTGTAATATGACTAAAAAGGTATCACTGGGAAAAAGCTGTCAATCATGAGGGAAACAAACTGAATAGACATGGAGTCCAAAAATGACAACTCCAAAAAATTAGCTGTTTTCTTTCACCCACTGTGCCCCTTCCAACAGCCCAGGAACAAAACTGCGGGAAGAGGAGGCATGGTATAGTGTAAGGGCTGTGGAGACGATGTGGCGTTGTGAAGGGGTGAATCATGAGACTACAGGAATATAGTCTGGACTCCTGATTGATCAACATGTCTGTGCATACAAGCTTCTCCAACTGGTCTATGGGAACCTTGGGTTGTTCAAAATTTGGACATAGATACTTGTAAAATGCACCAATTACCTGATTGTATGACATAATGAGTGACATCAATGCTATCTGAAAACAACTGTGTCATTGTATTGTAGAATCCCTTAAAAAATTAATTAAAAAAAATAAATAAATATCAGCTGAGGCCATGGGACTAGTTGCAGAAACATGGATTGTAATAGATAGGAACTTTTGTCCTATTTGGTTAAGAATATGCTTGTGCATATATACACATATATTAAGCAGAGACTTGTGTTGTTCCCTTTTGAATGTACAACTGAGGTAAGTGTTAAGTATTGTTGTGGTGATTTGAATGAGCATGTCCCCCATAGGCATTAAGTATTCAGACATTTTTCCCCAGTTGGTGGCACTGTTTTGGGAGATCTTAGAAGGTGTGGCCATGCTGGAGGAAGACTCTTAATTCCCTGGAACTGTCAATCATAAGCTCAAATAAACTCTTCCTCTTATAAGTTCCCTTGGTCATTCATGGTGGTTTTATCACAGCAACAGAAAGGAGACTAATAAAGTATTTGGTACCAGGAATGGGATGTTGGCTGTGAAGAACCTGACCATATGGGTGTTTGGAGAAATGTAGAAGACTTTGGAACTTTAGGCTAGAAAAGCTGTTGACTGCTGTAAGCAGAGCTTAACAGGACATTCTAGTAGAAGCCTGGAAGAAAGTTGCAAAAAATGTAGGTCCAGAGGAAAATAAAGACTTAGGCAGCAACTGGGATATTTTGGCAAAGAGTCTGGCTGCAGTTTGCCCACAGCCCAAATGCTTGTCTGATGCTAAGTTGAAAAGCAATGGACTAATGTCTTTGGTAGAGGATATTTCAAGACAGCCTAATGTAGAAATGGTGGTGTGGCTTAATGGTGAATATTGTGCAGATCTACATTGAAAAAGAGCAGATGGGGCAGAAGGAAATGCAGAATGTACAGTTTGGATCTGAAAAGTGCACTAGGAAGATTAATGATGGGACCAAGGCATGTGAAGGAGAGGCTCCCTTTGATAAAGAGATTAAAGTGATTAAGGAGAGGCCTAGATATTTACAAATAAACAATGGAAAAAGTGAGACTAAAGTGATTAAGAAGATTTACAAGTAAACAACAGAAACAGTATCTTCAGGGCAAGATTACACCCAGCTAAGCCTCCAGCTTTTGAAAGGAAAATACTGAAAGGGCAGAGAAAAGTTGTGAATGTGGTTGAAGTAGGATAGAGTCCATCTCGAACTTGCAGCCAAACTTGGCAGTTTCATTCATGTGGTTCTGGCTTTAGAGGCATGAAGGATGCAAGAGTGAAGGGGTCATCAGTTCTTCCTCTGTGGTTTCAGAGAGCTGCCAAGGCCAGGCAGAGTGCAGCAGGGGGTTCCTGAATAAAGAAGGCCCTGATAGGCCATTGCATGAAGCAGTGAATGTGAAGCCTGCTTGGAGGCACAGACCCCAAGAAGACACTCGAGATGCCAGAGCTGTGAGATATTTGCCAAGGAGAGCTGCATACAGGGAGTGGTACCAGCCTAAGGAAGAGATGTATGTTGCAAGCAAAGCTGGAAGAGCTGAGCCATCTAAACCCTTTGGAAGTAAAGTCCCAGAAGTTGCACATGGAGCTACTGGACTTGGTGTTTGCCCTGCTGGTTTTCGGTCTTGTTTTGGTACAGTATTTCCTCACTATGCCTCTATACTTCCCTTTTGGAATGGGAATGTGTATTCAGTTCCACTGTATATTGGGAGTATGTAATTTATCTTTTGATTTTATAGGTGCTTATAATTAAGAGATTGGCCTATTGTCTCAGAAGAGACTTTGCACTATAGACTTTTGAATAGAATTGGGACTGGTAAAGACTATGGGGACTGTTAAGGTTGGACTAAATGTATTTTGCATTTTATATGTTCATGAGCCTATGGGGCCCAGGGAGTGGAATGTGGTGGTTTGAATGACTGTGTCCCTCATAGGCTTTAAGTATTCAGATATTTTGTCCCCAGTTGGTGGGACTGTAGAGATCTTCGAAGATGTGGCCATGCTGGAGGAAGTATGTCACTGGGAGATCTTAGAAGATGTGGCCATGCTGGAGGAAGTACATCACTGGGGGCAGGCTTCATGAGTTTAACAAGCCTTGCCAGTCCCCAGTCTCTCTCTTAACTTCCTGTGCTCATTGGAAGATGTGAACCTCGGCTTTCTGCTCCATCCCTGGCCACCATGCCTCCCTGCCACAATGGACTCTTTTTTTTTTTTTTTTTTTTTTTTTTTGGTCCTTTTTGAGACAGGGTCTCCCTGTAGCCCCAGCTGTCTGGAACTAACGTTCTGTCGACCCAGGCTGGCCTTAACTCACAAAGATCTTCACCCTGCCTCTGCCTCCCAACGTTGTAGGATTAAAGGCGGTGCGCCACCACGCGGCCCTACCGATGGACACCCGTAACTTGTCAATCATCTAGCTCAAATTAAAACTCTTCCTTTTTATAAGTTCCCTTGGTCATCATGGTGGGTTTATTCACCGCAACAGAAAGGAGACTAACATAGTTGTTCATATTTGTTATTACATACTGAATGGACTAGTCATTCCTTCAAAGACTTACCACCTACTCTAAGATTAAAATTGCTTGCGATTGCGCGTGGGACACTTATATCATGTTGGTGAAACTATGACCTCGCCATTGTTTGCATTGACATTTAGCATAACATAAGGAGAGGGATTTATTCGGTTGTCAAGTGACAAGGGGGTACCTTGCCGATGTTCTACCTGTAGACCTGGTGCTGGGTTCAACTTGATGGTTTTGGGATGAACAAATATGAGAAGAAAGATGATTTTCAGATGATATTAATCTCAGATGGATGACCCCACTCTAAATGTGGGTTGGTATACTTATTTTTGAATTTATTATTTTATAGGGTGTGGTTTAAATAATAAGACGACAGTTGTTTCAGATCACATTGACATTACTCCGTTTGCCTACAAGTTATGTAATCTGTTGCTGCTAGCATCTACCGATTGCAGGTGATACCATTTGTCTTTTGTTTTTTCCTGGGCACTGTGTTTTCTTACTCAGCCATGATATCTTTACTATCCAGCCATTACCTGAAAAGCTCCATGAGGTCATCTTTTTACTACTGCATCTAGAACTCCATTGTGTAGTAGATATACCACAATTTTCTCTATTCCACTAGTCCTTGAGGGGCCACTTCGGGGTTGGTTCCACTCCTAGCTAATTGTTTGAGGAGAGCTGCAACAAATATAACATAGCTGTGCATATATCTCTGCAGTAGATAGTCTTGGGTTACACTCCCTAGGAGGGTATTCTGGGTAGTGGCAAGAGTTCATTCCAAGTCTTCCAAGCTTCTCCACACAGCTTTCCAAGTGGTGTACAAGTTTACACTCCCACCAGCGTGGATGAGTGTTCCCTTCCCCACCAACCTTCTCAGCACTGGTACTCATTTGTTTTTCTTGATCCTAGCCAAGTTTATTGGAAAAGATGATAAGATGAATATCTTAAAGTCGGTTTTGATTTGCATCTTTCAATGATTAATGATGCCTTGAACACTTCTTAAGAGTTTCTCAGCCATCTCTTAATTCCTCACTTGATTGAAGTTCTGTTCAGTTCTTTGCTCCATCTATTGATGGGTCATTTGTTTCTTCTTCTTTTTTTCTCAGTAGTGCTTATATCTCTGGACAATCAATGCTCTTGTCAGTGTATCGCAGTGAAGGTTTCCTCCCACTCTCTGTGGGGATTTTCTTCCTTTTCACTGTGGTTCTTTTGATGTACAAGAAGCTTTTAGTTTCAATGACTGGCCCATTTGTCAATTGTCGACCTTAATTTGTGCTAGCTGCTGTCTGATTTAGGAAGTCTTTTCTACGCCTATGTCTTGTAGTTGCTGCCAACTATTTTATTCTTTCACTTCAGAGTTTGGGGTTTCACGTTGATGGTCTTAACACTGGAGTGGGGTGGAGAAAAACGTTTTACAGGGTGACGCGGTAGGGTTCCTTTCATTCTTCTACAAGTGGTCATCCAGTTTTGCCAAACCACTTGTGAAGAGCTGTCTTTTCTCCATTGTATCTTCTTGCCACCCTTGTCAAATATGATATGGCTTGAATTGTCTGTTGCTCAAGTTTGGATTATCTTCGGTTTGTTCCCCCATGGTCAACAGTGTCTGTTTTTGCCCAGTCCAAGCTGTTTATGATGACTATACCCTGTTGTATAGTTTTAAGTCTGGTAAGAGGGTCCCCCCGTATTGCTCTTTTCACTCAGGTTTGTTTGCTTATTCGAGTCTTTTTTTTCCAATGAAATTAAGGGACTTTTTTTTTCCCAAGGCCTGCGAAGAAACTCTTGGACGTTTAAATTGTAGATGGCCTTAGAATCTGTCAAGAGTAGCTTAGGAGATAGATAGATGTTTACTAATTCATTCTTTCCAATCCATGATGCATTGGGAGGTTTTCCATCTTTTTTTTTTTCTGATTTTTTTTTCTTTTTCATAGTTTAAATTTTTTGTTGTAAAAGATCTTTGGTGTCTTGTGTTAGATTTGTTCAGGTATATTTTATTTTTTTGAGGCTATTGTGAGTGGGCAGAGTCTTTTGAAATCCTCCCTTCAGTTGCTTGCTTGTTGGCATATATTTAAAAAAGTATGAAAAATTTTTCTTTAAAAAAATTTTTTTTTTAAAGTTTGATTATTTCCGTATGCTGTATGAGTGTACTGTCGCATGTAGGTTGGACACCCGTGTCGTGCAATGCCTGGAGGTCAAAGAGGGTGTCAGATCCCCTGGACTGGGAGTTCTCCTGGAATAGTTTGAGTTTCACGAGGATTCTCAGCTCCCCATGTGGGTGCTGGGGATCGAAACCCGTGGTCCTCTGCAAGAGCGCACAGCTCTCTTAATCCGCTCTCTAGGCCATTTATTCCAGCACCGGCTATATTATTTTTTCTATAGGTTAATGTTTGTATCTGCCACTTGTTCGAAGCTATTAAAAACGTTTCTGGAAGTTTGTACTGGTGGCAGTTTTTAGCATCCTAAGGTAAACAATCAATCATGCAACAAAAGGTAGCTCGACCTTCCTCTTTTCCAATTAGTACTCTTTAATTCCTTTTCTTGCCTGTTGCCTCGCAAGTATTTCAGCCTCACTATATTGAAGAGGCCATTGTGTGACAGGGGCCGTAGCTCTTGCAGTTCCCCTTTAAAGGGGAATGCTTCTGTGGTTTCCCCCATTTAGGATGATATGGCTGTGGGTTTCCTGTCTATTGGCTTTGATTCTACATTGGAAGTGAATGCGATCCCTCCAATCCAATCCCTCTAGGCTTCTAAGCATGAAGGATGCGTGGATTTTGTCGAAGGCTTTTTCTGCCGTAAATTGATATGATATCGTGTGTTTTTGTCTTTCATGTCCATTTATATGTTCGATGATATTTATTGGATTTTGTATGATGTGAACCATCTGTGCATCTCTGGTATGAAGGTCATGATGGATGATTTCTTGATGTGGGTTCTGTATGCGATTTGCCGATCCTGTTTTTAGAATTGGCATCTGTGTTTCATTAGGGAGATGGGTCTATATGTTAGGTCGATATCTTTATTTTTCTTTTTTTTTTTTTTTTTTGGGTCTTTTCGAGACAGGGTCTCCTCTTGTCAACGCCCCAGTCTGTCCTAGGAACTCACCTGTAGCCAGACTGTGCCATTGAACTCAACAAAGATCGCTCCTTGCCTCCCAAGTGCTAGGAACTTTTAAAGGTTGCGCCACATGCCCGGCCACGTTTGTATCTTTTCCTGGTTTTGGTCCACAAGGAGCAAGCTCCAGGCCGAGCAGCTTGTCTCAAAAAACAAAAAAAAAAAAAAAAAAAAATAAAACGAACAACAAACCATAAGTAAAATATTTGTAAAATTTCTAGGCTGGGAAGAGATGGCTCAGGCTCCCTACCCATATGGGTAGCTAACAAAGGTCCCAAACTCCAGTGCTAGGGAACGGATGCCCTCTTTTGATTCTGTGGGGCATTTCATGGCCAGACCGCTTGCTACATTAGGCATACAAGTAGGAAATACACCTGTACACATAAAAAAAAATAAAAAAAAAAAAAAAAAAAAAAAAATAAAATAAAAAGAAACCAGTGACTGATATTCCTTAACCTTGGACTTCTAGCCTCCAAAACTGAGAAAATAAATCTCTGTTGGTTAGCCACCCAGTCTATGACAGGATAATGACAGCTTGAGCATGTCAGTAGCCTGACTCATAGAGCATACATTGTGTGTGTGTGTGTCGTTGAACATATTTCTATTTTTTTTTTTTTGTTTGTGTATGTTCCCCGTGCTGGTGTGTGTGGAGGGAGTAGAAGACAACAACTTTGGGTGTCATTTCTCCTCAGGGCCACTATTTCCACCGTATTTTGAAAAAAATATTTATTTATTTTATTTTAGCTGCTGTGTGAGTGTATTGCATGCATGGTAGGTAACAGCACTCTGGGTTGGCATGTGAATGGAGGTCAGAAGACGGGCATGGTTCCCTGGAACTAGAGTTAAATGCAGTTATTAGCTATTCATCTGGGTGCTTAGAAATCAATAACCAGGTCCCTCTGTAAGAGCAGTAATCTTGAATGAACTGCGAAGCCAGATCTCCAGGCCCCGCCTCATCCTGATTTTCTTCTAATAGATGCTCACCTGGAAACCTGGGGCTCACAGATTAGGCTAGCCTGGCTAGCCAGGAGCCTCAGGAACCTGCCTATATTTTCCTTCTGTTCCTTGAGGTGCTAGATATTGAATACTAGAGTCAGGTGCTCATGCTTGCATGGCCCCAATATGCTCTGAGCCCTCAAACACCCACATTTGTAAAACATTTTATTTTATTAATTTTGATTTTCTGTGGGCTGAGTGTGTTTGCTGTGTTGTAAGTACACCCGTCATGCGGATAACCCACAGTGGTCAAAGGAGGGCATTGGATATCCTGAAACTGGAATTAACAATGGTTGTTAGCCACCACATAGGTGCTGCGGGACTCAAACCCCGGTCCTCTGCAAGACGCGTAATTGCTTCATAACTGTTCTTTTTTGGTAGGTTGATCATCTCTCTCAAGCTCCCCACTTACAAGCGTGACAGGTTCAACAAATCATTCTTCATTGCTTAATATTGCATTGAAGACCTGGGGTGATGGGTCTCCAGCCAATAGAATGCAAACAAATAACATAATTATTAATTTTTAAAATATCTGCCTACAAATAACATCTTTTTTTTTTGGTCTTTTCAAGACAGGGTCTCCCTGTAAGGCCCAGCTGTCCTGAACACTCGCTCTGTAGGACCAGGCTGGCCTTCTTGAACCACAAAGATCCGCCTGCTCTGCCTCCAGTTGCTAGGATTAAAGGCCGTGCGCCACCACGCCATGGCCAGCAATAAATTTTATTTTTATTTTATTTTTTTATTAATTTTATTTATTTATTGTATGTGTATGAATGGACCGTCTGCATGCAAGTCTGTTTGCACCCAGTCGTGCACCCGTGTGAGGTCAGAAGAGGGTCTCTCGGATTTCCCTGGTGGTTGGAAACTGGAGTTCTCCTAGAATGGAGTTTTTTTAGAAGGTTTGGGCCCCCGCCTATGGGGTGCTGGGGTTCGATACCAGGGTCCCTCTGTAAGCAACGGTCGGTTTGCTCTTAACCGCTTTTTAGGCCATCTCTCCAGTCCCCACAATAATATTCTTAATAGCAAAAACCTTGCGGGGAGGAAAAATTATGGCAAATGGACTTTCGGCTCAACATTGCTGTTGAAACGAAAACTGCTGAAAAAACAAATGTAACAAAACAATACAACATCATTTCCTATACAGCTAAGTATTTAACAAGTCCAACTCAAGACAGCAAGAGACTTTGAAGATGGTTAGGCTTCAGCATGTGAGTTAGCAGGGGCATGCTGACTTATCTGCGAATGTACAAAATGGTCCGGGTTAGGGGAAGAGGAGGACTCCTCTGTCGCACCCCAGCTCTACACCTCACCTGCTGGAAATACTGTGCAGCAAAGTGGCAGCCATATGTCTGTAACTCCAATAATCTAATTGGCTATTAGCCTTCTCATTGGAGGAATAACCCCGGGCTGATGCCACAAGCTTACAATCTCTAATGGTTAGGAGCTGTTATAAACCACAGTAAGACCCTGTCATACCTAACAGAAGAACAGTAGAAAAGGTATGCATGGATTAACGTACTATCCAAACATCTGTGTCTATATCAAAGGAACCTACCATAACAATTAATAATATTTAAATACCTATATATCTAATTTTTTTGTGTGTGTGTGCTTTTAGTAGGATCGAAAGGCTAATATTATACTGTTTAAAATTACCTATTCATCTAATTGCGTGTGCTTCATAGTAGGATCGAAAGGTTCATGCCTGGACAAGCTGTCAGCCCATGAAAGAAAACAGCCAGAATTGATAGCGACCAGGACAACAGCTCCAGAGAATAGAAAAGAGAAAATAGACTGTTTGCTTCTCATCCACCTGTGGCCCCTTTTCTAAGGCTAGGAGTCAAGCAATCTGCAGAAGAGGGGCGCGGTAGAATTTAGTTTTAGTGGTTATGTTAGTTAGATCGTAGTTTTTTAGGGGAGAAAGTAGATCGATAGAATGTAAGGGCTGGCAATTGGTGGTGAATGGTGAAACTACAACAATATAGACTGGACACTCATTTGATCAACTTGATTGAACATACAAGCCCCCTCTGCTGGATGGTGGGACCCATGAGCTGTGTGGGTTTGGGCACAACTGCTTGCAAATTGGTTTTACATGAAGGATGCTTGTACTCACAAATTATCACTTATTGTTTAAAAAAAATGAAAACAAAACAAAACAAAAAAACAGAGAAAGATGCAGAAAAGTTACGGCAGAATGCATGATCTGGGATGGGTAGGGATGGGTTGGGGGGAAGGGAAAGGGATATATGCCTGAACTGAATTGGAAAATGATGTATGAAATACACAAAGCATCAATAAAAAAATAAAGATATAATGGCAAATTAAAAAGAAAAGAGGAGGACTTCTGGAGATTTACATCATGGTTTTTTCACCATTATAGGGGAACTCAAAAAGTTTCTCTTTGCTGCCTTCAATCAGAATACCTTACATTCGTCGTCTAAGGTGGCCCATTTGGAGGAAGCGAATCTGGTCTTTGGCCCTATCTTTGTTACTTAATTTTTTCATGATCTTCTTATTCTTTTGAACACACTCAGAGCACAGCATATTATCTACTATTTCTATGGATGGAAAAACACAGGCTGGCAACAGGAAGAGAGAAATCATTCTTCTGGGAGTGTCCAGGACCCAGGTGTGACCAGCATGAAACTTCAGGTGAACTCAGCCTTCGCTGTCTGCAAGGAGGAGTTTGCCGTGGACTACACACCACCTGGACCCTACAGTTGGAGTCAAAAAAGCCTCCTCATTAATCGGGAGAGGACAGCTATTCACAGCCAGGGGCTGGGCAGCTCTTGCAGCAATTCTTCCCAAGCTGCTAAAATGGATGCGTGGGCTGAAGTTAGCACTTCAGCTACCTTAGCAGCCTCTTTTTCTTTCTTGGTATATCTTCCTTGAGGCCTGGGTCCCTTGCATTTTGAAGAAGTTGGCCTCATTCTGGCTTCACGTGATGTGCTAGGAACATCATAGTTTTGTTCAGGCTATGCATGCCTCTGGAGTCTCAAATAAACATCTATCTTCTCACCATTGGTACTGTGATTAAATTGTTGACACCAGTACCGCAGAGTGTTCCTGGACACATCATTAATAGGAGGCAGGATGTCCAGCACAGGAGGGTTTGGTTCCTTGGATCTTGATCTTTGAGAGGGTTTGGTTTCCAGAAGGTGAACTTTGCTGTTTGCCCCGGGATGCTCAGGCTTGATGTCTCCGGTTGAAGAAATGTCTGACTCCGTTAGCTGTCCTGGGACAGGGTCCTCAACTGGGACCAGCGTTAAAATCACATTCTCCTCATCCGACTCCTCCAACTCCTCCTTCTTGAAGTTCTTCCTCTCACTGGAACCTGAGTCTGACATTTTCAGGAAGGATCCAGTCCAAGTAGTCCAAGGATGGCTGCAGTACCCTGGAGGCTGCAATTTTGGTAGCTGCTCAGTCGAGGAGGCTCGGTGTCCCTGCAGTCTCAATTTGCTGCTGAAAGCCTGAAGGATTCATGGAAGTCTTCAGTCTGCGTTGGAACCTGAAGAAGTGTTCACAGCAGCAAGATGAACTCACCTATGAAAGACAAGGCCCAAGTAGCAAAAAGCAAAAGCTCCCTTTGACCATAGATTTATATATAGCTGTCATCAAAAGGTAACGCCCACATTCAGGGTGGGTTTTACAGTTCAGATTGGATTATCTGAGAGGCTTCGCTCTCTATTTCTCTATTTCTCTATCTCTCAATTTCAGTTAATCCCAGATCTAATCAAATTGAAAATCAAGTTTTTCCATCCCCACTGGGAAGGAACTCCATTGTTAGAGTGCTTGACTAGCATTGAGCACTTGCTTTGATTCTCAATTAATTTATTTATTAATACAACTCCCCTAAACTTCTCCAAAGTGTTTGCTCCCTTTTAGCCCTCTCCACAGAGAGAAAAAGGCCCTCTCTTCCATCCCATGACCATGTCATTTCATCAGTCAATTTGCTACATACAAAAAAGGTAGCTAGTGAGGGTTTTTTGGCATTTATATGTATGTATGAGGTGTGTATATGCATGTGGTGCAGGTGTGTGTGCACATGTGTGTGTATGCATGTAGAGGACAGAGGGTGATGTTGAGGTGTCTTGCTTGGTCAAGCTAACTTGCATATTTGGCCAGGGTTTCTCACTGAACCTGCAGCTCACAGATTCCTCTAGTCAGGCTACCATGTTTACTCCGGGGTCCTACGGTCTTGCCTTTCTTGTACTGGGTTCACAAGCAGTACATGCCTGCCTAGCTTTTATGTGGGTGTTGACAACTTTTTTTTTTTTTTTTTTTT
>VZQC01011742.1:1890416-1949045 GCA_009823505.1 Rhizomys pruinosus | reverse complement strand
AATTTTTATTTATTTATTTATTTTTATGTGTATGAATGTATTGTCTGCATGCAGGTCTGCGCACCCGTGTCGTGCGATGCCGCGGAGGTCAGAAGACGGTCTCGGATTCCCCTGGAACTGGAGTTCTCCTGGAACCGGAGTCACAGACGGTTCTTAGCCGCCATGTGGGTGCTGGGGATCGAACCCCGGTCCTCTGCAAGAGCGGTCGTCGCTCTTAACCGCTAGGCCATCCCTCCAGCCCCTAATAGCTAGTTTTAATATCAGCCGAAGGTTGAACTTTTTCCAAATGTTCGTGTAAAATTT
The DNA here is from genome assembly GCA_009823505.1 of Rhizomys pruinosus. NCBI lineage: Eukaryota > Metazoa > Chordata > Mammalia > Rodentia > Spalacidae > Rhizomys > Rhizomys pruinosus. Next base: position 1,948,742 of record VZQC01011742.1, on the reverse strand, counting down.
AATGGATAAATTTTTTGTAATTCAAGGGATTTAACTCAGGGCCTTATATGCAGCAAGTGCTCTGCCACTGAGCCTCAACCCCTAGACTAACAACTGAATTCCTCATTTTTTTCTCTCTGTTCCTGGAAGGTTCTGTGTTTCATTGTGTGAGAATTTGTCCGACTCCACAAGGGTCTTTTCAGGAAATTTCCCACTCACTTTCTATTTCCTTTTGCTTCCTGGCTGTTAAGGAAATAAATGCAAGAGAATATTATTTGGGAGTCTCTCATATTTGGTGGCAAGATATTTAATTTATATGCATTTGGGAATTGAACTTTAACTCATATAATATCATCAGTAAAGATAAGCTTCCACCAGAGTGAAATTTCTTGTCATGATTATGGCACACCTCCCCAGCCTTGTTAAAAAGATGTGCAATGTCTGTTCTTTGAAACGTGGTGAGCTAGACACTTCCTCATCATTTTCCTTTTCCCTTTTCATCATTTGGGAGTCTGAGAATATGTCATCAGGATACTCTGCTCCAGGAGTCCAGGCTTCCCACCGAGTTATGAGCCCTTCATAACTGTGCCCCAATTCCAGTCACCTGAAAAAGGATTTGGTTTCCATGACATGTTGACTGGAAACCACATGAACACACTCACATGACACTGAATGATAAAGATGTGTGTGTCCTTATATCAGTGTTACACAATGGATAAATAACAGTGGAAAAGACAGTTATTGAGTTGACTGTACTGATCTAAGGCTGTAATCCTAGCATTTAGTTGTCTAAGGCAAGAGGACTACAAGTTTGAGACCAGTGTGGGCTACATAAGCAGCCCTTGTCTCAAAATGACAAAACAAAACTAAAACTAAAATCCCCAAGAAACCCAAAACTATCTAGGTTGTCTTCATTTTGTTTTGTTTTGTTTGTTTTCATAGTTGCTGTGACAAAATACCCTGACAAATCAACTGTGGGAGAAAGGGTTTATTTCAGCTCACAGTTCCAGGTTATAGACCATCATGGTGGGAATGTTAGACCAGCCCACCAAATGAGCTCGTCTACGGCATCTATGATGAGGAACAGAAAGCAAGGAAGGATGAATGCTGGGACTTGGCTCACTCTTCTACTCCAGGACATGAACCCAGGGAATGGTGCTGTCCACTTTTAGGATGGGTGTTCCCATATCAACTAATATAATCAAGACAATCTCCTATAGACACACGCATAAGTTAACCTGATTTACACAATCCCTCATTGAGACTTTGTGCCAGGTGATTCTTAATTGTGTCAAGTTGACAATTATAACTGTCTCAGATGATACCAAGGATTTGGGCTAGGTCACTTGAAGAACAGAGTCACTGATCTAGAGAGCTGGCTCTGCAGTTAAGAGCACTAGCTGCTCTTGCAGAGGACCTGGATTTATTTCCCAGTAACGAAAAGGCAGCTAAAAACTATCTGAAACTCCAGTTGCAGGAGATTCAACACAGCACTTCCAGCCTCTGCAGGCATTGCACGACACAGATGCACTCACACACATTCAGGCAAAACACTCATACGCTTTAAAAAAAAAAAAAGAGGGGCTGGAGAGATGGCTCAGTGGTTAAGAGCAACGACTGCTCTTGCAGAGGACCCAGGTTCAATTCCCAGCACTCACATGGCGGCTGAGAACCGTCTTTAACTCCAGTTCCAGGGGAATCCAACACCCTCTTCTGACCACACAGTGCACCAACCTACAGTGTATTCATACACATAAAAAAAAACAAATAGGCCGGGCGTGGTGGCGCACGCCTTTAATCCTAGCACTTGGGAGGCAGAGGCAGGCGGATCTTTGTGAGTTCAAGGCCAGCCTGGTCTACAGAGTGAGTTCCAGGACAGCTGGGACTACAGGGAGACCCTGTCTTTTGAAAAGACCCCAAATAAAAATAAAAATAAATAAATAAATTATTAAAAATTATAAATTGTACATTAAAAAAAGGGTAGAGTCACCATTTAGTGAGAATTTGAAGACATGGGGAGCAATGGTTTAAGGCCAAAAAAAAAAGTCAAAAAAGAATCTAGGGTTTGATTTTATTATATACATAAGGAAGTGACATTGTCAGTTTTGTATTTGGAAAGCTTATCTGTGTTCTGGGAGGAGGTAGGGATGAGGGCTCACTGTGGGCATGGTCATCAAGAGACAGGTGTGGGGGGGCCTGAGTGAGGACTTAACATGAAGGAATGTATGATGGCTGTGGGTCGGTTTACAACATGTTGAGGACGTAAAATGGGTGTCTATTACTCCAGTTCCAGGGGATGTGACATCCTTTTCTGGCCTCTGGGGGTACTGTACTCATATGGAGAAACACACTCAGAGGCACACACATGTCCGCATAATTGAAAATGAAATTAAAAAAAAAAGCCAGGCATGGTGGCACATGCCTTTAATTCCAGCACTCGGGAGGCAGAGGCAGGTGATCTCTGTGAGTTCAAGGCCAGCCTGGTCTTCATAGTGAATTCCAGAACAGCTGGGGCTACAGAGAGACCCTGTTTTTTTTCTTTTTCTTTTTTTTTTTTTTTGAGACCCTGTTTCAAAAAGACAAACAAGGAAACAAGATGGTAGAAGGTTGTGATGGTTAATATTGATTGCCAACTGGACAGGCAGTAGAATTGCCTAGGAGACAAGCCTCTAGGTATGTCAATGAGGGATGATCTAGATTAGGTTCATTGAGCAGGGAAAACCCATTCAATACACTGGGATCCCAGACTGCGTAAGAAGGAGAAAGTGAGCTGAGCATGAGCGTGCCTGGCCCTCTGCTTCCTGACTGCGGGTGTAATGTGGCCAGCTGCTCAGGCTCCGGCCACCATGACTCCCCACCATGGTGGACTGTACCCTTGAACTGTGAGACAAAGTAAACCCTCTCTTAATTTGTTTTGTCAGGTTGTTTTTTTTTTTTATCATAGTAATGAGACAAGTAAAGTAATAAAATAGCCTATGGATCCTTGAGTCTGAAAGATGCCTGGACTTTTACAGATTGGTTAAAAATTATGAGACAAGGCCAGGCGTGGTGGTGCACACCTGTAATCCCAGCACTCAGGAGGCAGAGGCAGGTGTGGCTCTGTGAGTTCAAGGCCAGCCTGGTCTACATAGTGAGTTCCAGAACAGCTGGGGCTACAGGGAGACCCTGTCTCAAAAAGACCAAAAAAAAAACAAAACAAAAACAAAAACAAAAACAAACAACAACAAAAAACTAGCCGGGCGTGGTGGCGCACGCCTTTAATCCTAGCGCTTGGGAGGCAGAGGCAGGCGGATCTTTGTGAGTTCAAGCCTGGTCTTCAGATTGAGTTCCAGGACAGCTGGGTCTACAGGGAGACCCTGTCTCGAAAAGACTAAAAAAAAAAAAGGACCAAAAATAAAAAATTATGAGACAAGCCAAATGTGATAGTGCACACCTTTAATCCAGCACTTGGAAGGCAGAGGGAGGCGAATTTCTGTGAGTTCAATGCCAGCCTGGTTTACATAGTGAGTTCCAGGCTAGTTGGAGCTACAGGGAAACCCCATTCCTCCCAACCTCTGTTCCAGTTCGCTTTTCCATTGCTGTGACAAAACACTCTGACCGAGACCAACTTGGGGAGGAAAGGGTTCATTCAGCTCACATCTCCCGGGTTCATCACTCACGGAGCCCACATAGGAACTCAGGGCAGGAATCTGGAGGCAGGAGCTGTAGCACAGGCCATGGAGGAATGCTGCTTACTGGCTTGCTCTCCGGGGCCATGCCCAGCCTGCTTTCTTTTTAAATTTTTTTTTAATTTTATTTATTTCTGTATGTGTATGAATGTACTGTCTGCATGCAGGTCTGTGCACCCGTGTCGTGCAATGCCGAGGAGGTCAGAAGAGGGTGTTGGATTCCCCTGGAACTGGAATTCTCCTGGAATTGGAGTTTCAGACGGTTCTTGGACGCCCTGTGGGTGCTGGGGATTGAACCCAGGTCCTCTGCAAGAGCAGTCGGCGCTCTTAACAGCTAGGCCATCTCTCCAGCCCCCCAGCCTGCTTTCTTATACTGTACACAACAACCTGCCCAGGGGTGGCACCACCTATAGTGGGCTGGGCCCTCCCACATTGCTCAACAATCAAGACAATACTCCACAGATGTGGCCACAGGCCAGTCCAATGGAGCCAATTCCTCAATTGAGGCTCCCTCAACCTAGGTGTGTCAAGTTTATGTTAAAGCTCTCCAGCACATCTCCTCAGAAAAATTATGAGACAGGGGCTGGAGACATTTGTTATTTAAAAATAATAAAATACCTTTTAATTTTTTAAAATTTATTATTTATTATTATTTATTTATTTATTTGTCTTTTTAAGACAGGGTCTCCCTGTAGCCCCAGCTGTCCTGGAACTCACTCTGTAGACCAGGCTGGCCTTGAACTCACAAAGATCCACCTGCCTCTGCCTCCCAAGTGCTAGGATTAAAGGCGTGTGCCACCACGCCTGGCTTAATTTACTATTTTTTATGTGTATGAGTGTACTGTCTGCATGTAGGTTGTTGTACCCGTGTCGTGCAATGCTGCAGAGGTCAGAAGAGGGTGTCGGATTCCCCTGGAACTGGAATTAAAGATGGTTCTTAGCCGCCATGTGGGTGCTGGGAATCGAGTCCAAGTCCTCTGCAAGAGCAGTTGGCACTCTTAATTGCTGAGCCATCTCTCCAGCCCCCTAAAATACCCTTTTTAAAAGAAATGAAGTTGGGATCATTATATCAGGTAAAGAACTATGACCAGGGGGGTGGAGGGATGCCTCAGTGGTTAAAAGTGCTGATTGCTCTTGCAGAGGACCCAGCCTCGATTCCCAGCACCCACGTGACGGCTAAGAACCGTCTTTAAACAGGGCATGGTGGCGCACGCCTTTAATCCTAGCACCGGAGAGGCAGAGGCAGGCAGATCTCTGTGAGTTCAAGGCCAGCCTGGTCTACAGAGTGAGTTCCAGGACAGCTGGGGCTACAGGGAGACCCTGTCTCAAAAAGACACAAAAAAAGACACACACACACACAAAAAGAACCATGCATGACCAGCTATTGCTAAAGACAAAAGGAATGGGTAGCTGAGATAGAGCTCATCAATACTAGCTATAACTAAACTACATGACCAGGGTTAGGCGAGAAGGTCAAAAGGTTTCTGATCCTCTAGAACTGGAATTACAGATGGTTGTTAGCTCCCATGTGGGTGCTGGGAATCGAACCCTGGTCCTCTGCAAGAGAACTTAGTGCTCTTAACCACTGAGCAATCTTTCCAACCTCTCAACTTTATTTCTAAAGGGTCTAGGCCATCAATAGACCTGCCTACACTAGTTTGTTATATACGTTTCTCTGCAACTTAGTCTCAAGGCATAGTTACACCATGAGATGGCCTAAGGAAGCACTTGCAGCACAGACAACTGTTCTTATCTCCTTTGCTACATGGACTTTTGAGGACCCTTTGGAGAGGCAGTCCAAGTTTTCCTTGAGGTCAGCATCAATCTTTTTTTTTTGTCTTTTTGAGACAGGGTCTCCTTGTAGCTCCAGCTGTCCTGGAACTCGCTATGTAGAGCAGGCTGGCCTTGAACTCACAAAGATCCCCCTGCCTCTGTCTCCCAAGTGCTAGGATTAAAGGCATGCACCACCACACCCCGCCTCAGTCATTTTGTCTATTACAGAATTCCCTTCTTTGCTGGTTGATTGATGAGGTTTCAGATTCTGTAAGTCTACAGTGCAGAACAGCAGGACATACTCATAACTTTCAATTCAGTGGAATCATTGTTGTGTCTTTGGATCAAAACATTCCTTTTTCTGGAACTAAGACTCCAGGGCCAGCGAAACATAGGCTATAGGAACAGGAAGCAAAACTTCACTAGAGGTCTGGAGAGATGGCCCAGCAGTTAAAAGCATGGACTGCTCTTGGAGAGGACCGGGTTCAATTCCCAGCACCCACATAGCAGCTAACAATTGTATTTAACTTCCGTTCCAGGGGACCCGATGTCCTCTTCTGACCTCTCCAGGCATTACATGAGACAGGTGCACCTACCTACATACAGGCAATACACTCATACACATAAAATTAAAAAAAAATTCTTTTTTTAGTCTTTTCAGACAGGGTCTCCCTGTAGCTCCAGTTGTCCTGGAACTCACTCTGTAGACCAGGCTGGCCTTGAACTCACAAAGATCTGCCTGCCTCTGCCTCCCAAGTGCTAGGATTAAATGCGTGCATGTCCGGCTAAAAAAAATTTTTTTTAAATCCTTTCTAGGGGCTTCTAGGGGTGACAGTGAGTAAATACTGGACCTGTGAATCCTGATTGTGGGAGAAACAACATCCTGCTTTAGAGGTTGATTAGAACATATACAGGCTTCTAGAGAACCTAGCTCCAAAGCTGCAAGGTATTGACACCTAAGGAGTATGATGACTGTGTCTTCCAGAGGCTGCACTGATGGCTCAGTGGGTAAGAGTGTTTGTTGTGCAAGCATGAAGACCTGAGCTTGAATCCCAAGGACTCACTTAAGACTGTGCCTACAACTCTATCATTGGGAGGAGGCCACCGATAGAGACGGGTGGGTCCCAGGTGCTCCCTGGCCGCCAGCCTAGCCTAAAGGGGGAGCTTCAGCAAGAGACATTTTCTCGAGAATAAGGCAGAGAACAATAGAGGAAGATACCCAATATCCTCCTCCGTCCTCTACATCCATGCATATACCCCCACACAAATGCCACCTATGCATAACACACACACCACAAAACAAAACAAAAAAAAAAAGAAAAGAAAAAGAAAAAAGCCATTCTACTATTCTATCAAATTAGTTGGTTCAGAATGGTGGGGACCCAGGAAGACCCAGGAGTTTCATGAGCAGACTTGGGGAATATCAGCAGCTCAGTATTGATCTGTGCCTCTTATAGGCTGGGCACTCAGCAGTGGCCATGGTCAGGTCAACTTCGATGAGTTAAAGTTCATGTTGGTGCTGGGCATAGTGGTGCATGCCTTTAATCCTAGCACTTGGGAGGCAGAGGCAGGCAGATCTTTGTGAGTTCAAAGTCAGCCTGGTCTACAGAGTGAGTTCCAGGGGCTGGAAGGAGACCCTGTCTCAAAAAGACCAATAAATAAATAAATAAATAAATAAATAAATAAATAAATAAATAAAGTTCATGTTGCTAAGTCCAGGCTTAACTTCTATNTAGAGACACCACAGTTTGCGGATTAGCATGCCATACCAAGCATCTGTGGCTATGTTCACAGCTTAGCTTACAATTAGTACTGCTTAAATAAACTGGTACTGCTTACATAAATAATTGTTACTGTACATCCAATAGCTTGAGCTTTGTATGACTAAAAAGGTATCACTGGGAAAGCTGTCAATCATGAAAGGGCAAACAACTTGAATAGACTGGAGTCCAAAAATGACAAACTCCAAAGAAATTAGATGTTTTCTTCTCACCCACTTGTTGCCCCTTCCCACGCCCAGGTAAAACAAAACTGCGGGAAGAGGAGGCATGGTATAGTGTAAGGGCTGTGGAGACGATGTGGCGTTGTGAACATGAGACTACAGGAATATAGTTTGGTCTCCTGATTGATCAACATGCCTGTGCATTACAAGTTTCTCCAACTGGACTGTGGGCACCTTGGGTTGTTCAAAATTGGACATAGATACTTGTAAATGCACTCAATTACCTGATTGTATGACTTAATGAGTGACATCAATGCTATCTTCAAACAAATGCGTCATTATATTGTAGAAATCCTTAAAAATTAATTAAAAAAAAATACAAAATATCAAGCTGAGGCCATGGGACTAGTTTCAGAAACATGGATTATAATAAATATTAACTTTTGTCCTATTCGGTTAAGGACTTGCTTGTGCTCATCTATACACATTATATTATAGCAGAGACTTGTGTGTTCCCTTTGAATGTACAACTTGATGGTAAGTTGTTACGTCTGTTTGGTTATTTGAATGAGCATTGGTCCCCCACTAGCTATTAAGTATTCAGCACATTTTTTTCCCCAGTTGTGGCACTGTTTTGGGAGATCTTAGAAGGTGTGGCCCTGGCCTGGGAGGAAGACTCTTAATCCCCTGGTAATGTCAATCAAAGCTCAAATTAAACTCTTCCTCTTATAAGTTCCCCTTGGTCATTCATGGTGGTTTTATCACCGCAACAGAAAGGTGACTAATAATGTTTTGTACCAGGAATGGGATGTTGATGTGAAGAAACCTGACATAATGGGTGTGGAGAATGTAAGAAGACTTCTTGGAACTTTAGGCTAGAAAGTCTGTGACTACGGTAAGCAGAGCTTAACAGGACATTCTAGTAGAAGACTGGAAGAAAGCATTGCTGAAAAAATTGTAGGTCCAGAGGAAAAAACTAAAGACTTAGGAAGCATACTGGATAGTTTTGGCCCAAAGAGTCTGGCTGCCGTTTGCCACAGCCCACATGCTTGTTTGATGCTAAGTTGAAAAGCATGGACTAATGTCTTTGGTAGAGGATATTTCAATGCCAAGCCTTTAATGTAGAAATGGTGGTGTGGCTTTTAATGGTTAATATTATACATATCTACATTGAAAAAGAGCAGATGGTGCAGAAGGAAATGCAGAAAGTACAGTTTGGATCCGAATGCCAAGTGCACTAGGAAGATTAATGATGGGACCAAGCTATGTGAAGGAGAGGCTCCCTTTGATAAAGAGATTAAAGGGATTAACGAGAAGCCTAGAGATTTACAAATAAAAATGGAAAAAGTGCGACTAACGTGATATTAAGGAAATTTACAATGTAAGTGTAAACAACAGAAACAGTATCTTAAGGGCAATATTACAACCAGCTAATCCTCCAGCTTTTGACAGGAAAATACTAAAAGGGGCAGAGCAAGTTGTCAATGTGGTTGAAGTAGGACAGAGTCCATTCTCCGCCACTTGTCAGCTCTAAACTTGGCCGTTCAGTTTCATCTCATGTGGTTTTGGCTTTAGAGGCATGAAGTGTTTGAAAGAGTGAAGGGGTCATCGGTTTTTTCCTCTGTGGTTTCAGAGAACAGCTGAGGCCATGCAGAGTGCAGCAGGGGTTGTCCCTTGCATAAAGAAGGCCCTAACAGGCCAATGCATGAAGCTATGAATGTGAAGCCTGCTTGGATGCACAGGACCCCAAGACGACATTTGAGATGCCAAAGTCGTGATGATATGCCAAGTCGAGCTGCATACAGGGAGTGGTACTAGCCTAAGGAAGAGACGTATGTGCCATGCAAAGCTGGAAGAGCTCAGCCATCTAAACCCTTTGGATGTAAAGTCCCAGAAGTGTTGCACATGGAGCTACTGGACTTGTGTTTGCCCTGCTGGTTTCTGATCTTATTTTTTCTTGGTACAAGTGTTTCCTCATTATGCCTCTATTACTCCTTTTTAGAATGAGAATGTGTATTCAGTTCCATTGTATGTTGGTAGTATGTAATTTATCTTTTATTTTATAGGTGCTTTAATATAAGAGATTGTGCCTATTGTCTCAGAAGAGAATTGCACTATAGTTTGAATAGAATGGGACTGGTGTTAAAGCTATGGGATGTTAAGGTTGGACTAAATTGTATTTGCCATTTTTATCGTTCATGAAGCCTCTGGGGCCCAGGGCGTTGGGCTGTGTTGTGGTTTGGATGTGAAATGTCCCTCATAGGCTTAAGTATTCAGATATTTGTCCCCAGTGCGTGGGGATGTAGAGATCTTCGACGATGTTGGCCAGCTGTTGGAGGAAGATGTCACTGGGAGCATCTTCGGATAGATGTGGCCACTGCTGGAGGAAGTACATCACTGGGGGCAGGCTTCATAAGTTTAACAAGCCTTGCATTTTCCAGTCTCTCTCTCTCTTACTTCCTGTGCTCATTGCGAAGATGTGAACCTCGGCTTTATGCTCCAGCCCCAGCCACCAAACCTCCTGCCACAATGCCTCCCTGCCACAATGGACTCTTTTTTTTTTTCTTTTTTTTTTTTTTTGGTCCTTTTTGAGGGACAGGGTATCCCCTGTAGCCCCAGCTGTCTGGAACTAACTTCTGTCGACCAGGCTGGCCTTAACTCACAAAGATCTTCAACCCTGCCTCTGCCTCCCAATCGTGCTAGGATTAAAGGCGTGCGCACACGGGCTGCCTACCGATGGACACCCGGAACTGTCAATCCTAAGCTCACATTAAAACTCTTCCTTTTATAGTTCCCTTGGTCATTTCATGGTGGTTTATTCACCGCAACAGAAAGGAGACTAACATAGTTGTCATATTTAGGTCATTAAATACTGAAGGACTAAGTATTCTTCAAAGACGTGATCCACCTACTCTAAGATAAATGCTTTCGATTGCGCGTGGGACACTTATATCATGTTAGGTGAAACTATGACCTCGCTATTGTTTGCATTTGACATTTAGCATAACATAAGGAGAGGCTATTTATTGGTTGTCAAGTTGACAAGGGGTAGCCTTGCCGAGTTCCTACCTGTGATGGTTAGTCTTGGGTGTCAACTTGAGTGGATTTTGGATGAACAAATATGAGAAGAAAGAGATTTTCAGATTGAATTATCTCAGATGGATTGACCACTTCTAAATGTGGGTATTTACCTTATTTTTGAATTATTATCTTTATAGGGTGTTGGTTTAAAATAATAAGAGCACAGTTGTTTTCAGATCACATTGACATTACTCCGTTTGCCATACAATTATGTAATTGCTGTTTGCTTTGTGCTAGCATCCACAGATTGAGGGGATACCATTTGTCTTTTGTTTTTCCTGGGACTGTGTTTTCTTCACTCAGCCATGCATATCTTATACACTCCAGCCATTACCTGGAACGCTCCATAGGTCACTTTTTCTACTGCTCATTAGAACTCCATTGTGTAGATATACCAAATTTTCTCTATCCAATCATCAATTGAGGGGGGCCACTCGGGGTTGGTTCCTCCAGCTAATTGCTCTTGTGGAGAGCTGCCAAATATTAACTGCTGTGCATTATATCTCTGCGTAGATAGTCTTGAGGTTACATGCTTAGGAGTGGTATATCTGGGTAGTGTGGCAAGTTCATTCCAAGTCTTCCAAGGCTTCTCCACACTGCTTTCCCATAGTGGCGTACAAGTTTACACTCCCACCAGCGTGGTCTGAGTGTTCCCTTCCCCACAACCTCTCAGCACTTGGTCTCATTTTTGTTTTTCTTGATCCTAGCAAGTATTATTGGAATAAGATAAAGATGATATCTTAAGTCGGTTTTTTGATTTGATTTCTTCAATGATTAATGAGTGCCTTGAACACTTCTTAAGAGTTTCTCAGCCATCTCTTAATTCCTCACTGGTGAATTGAAGTTCGTTCAGTTCTTTGCTCCATCTATGAGTGGGTCATTTGTTTCTTCTTCTTTGGTTTTCTCACGTAGTTTATATATTCTGGCAATCAATGCCTTGTCAGATGTAATCGGCAGTGAAGGTTTCCTCCCCCTCTGTGGGATTTCTCTTTCACTGATGGTTCTTTTGATGTACAAGAAGCTTTTGAGTTCAATGACCCCTGGTCCCATTGTCAATTGTCGACCTTAATCTTGTGCTAGCTGCGTCTGATTTAGGAAGTCTTTTCCTACGCCTAGTCTTGTAGTCTGCTGCCAAATTTTTTCTTCACTTCAGAGTTTGGGGTTTCACGTTGATGGTCTTAATCCATCTGGAGTTGCCGTTTGTACAGGGTGACGCGGTAGGGTTCCTTTCATTCTTCTACAAGTGGGTGATCCAGTTTTGCCAACACCACTTGCTGAAGATGCTTGTCTTTTCTCCATTGTATCTTCTTGGCCCCCTTGTCAAATATGAATGGCTGAAATTGTCTCGTTCGCTCAAGTTTGGAATCCTTCGGTTTGTTCCCCCCCCACTGGTCAACATGTCTGTTTTTGTCCCAGTATCAAGCTGTTTATATGACTATACCCTGTTGTATAGTTTTAAGTCTGGTAAGAGATCCCCCTGTATTGCTCTTTTCCCTAAGGGTTGTTTTGCTTATTCGAGGTCTTTTGTTTTTTCCAAATGAAATTAAGGGACTTTTTTTTTCCCAAAGCCTGCTGAAGAAACTCTTGGAGATTTTAAATTGAGATGCATTAAATCTGTACAAGAGTTAGTTAGGAGATTAGAATAGATGTTTACTAATTCATTCTTTCCAATCCATGTGCATGGGAGGTTTTCCATCTTTCTGAGGTCTTCTTCAATTTTCTTTCTTCAAAGGTTTAAATTTTTTGTTGTAAAAGATCTTTGGTGTCTTGTGTTAGATTTTGTTCCAGGTATTTTATTTTTTTTGTAGGCTATTGTGAGTGGGCAAGTCTTTTGAAATCCTCCCTTCAGTTGCTTGTTGTTGGAAAATATTTTAAAAAATAAAAAAAATTTTTCTTTAAAAAAATTTTTTTTAAAATTTTATTATTTCCGTAGTGTATGAATGTACTGTCTGCATGTAGGTTGGCACCCGTGTCGTGCAATGCCATGGAGGTCAAAGAGGGTGTAAGATCCCCCTGGAACTGGGAGTTCTCCTTGGAATTTGAGTTTCCGACGGTTCTCCATCCCCATGTGGGTGCTGGGGATCGAACCCGTGTGTCCTCTGCAAGAGCCGACAGGCTCTCTTAACCGCTAGGCCATTTTTCTCCAGCCCAGGCTATTGATTTTTTCTATAGCGGAATGTTTGATCTGCCACTTGTTCTGAAGATATTAAAAACGTTTCTGGAAGTTGTCTGGTGGAGTTTTAGCATCACTTAGGTAAACAATCATATCATAAACAAAAAGGGATAGCTGACTTCCTCTTTTCCAATTAGTACTACTTTATTCCTTTTCGTTTGCCTTATGCCTAGCAAGTATTTCAGCTCACTATATGAAGAGGATTGGTGACAGGGGGTAGTCTTGCTTAGTTCCTACCTTTAAAAGGGGAATGCTTCTGTGGTTTCCCCCATTTAGGATGATACTGGTGTGGGTTTCCTGTATATTGGCTTTGATTTACATTGATGAATGGATCCCTCCAATCCAATCCCTCTAGGACTTTAAGCATGAAGGATGCTGGATTTGTCGAAGGCTTTTTTTCTGGAATTGGAGGAGATCATCGTGTTTTTTGTCTTTCATGTCCATTTATATGCTTCGATGATATTTATGGATTTATGTATATGGAACCATCTGTGCATCTCTGGTTATGAAGTGTCATGATGGATGATCTTCTTGATGGGTTCTGTATTTGGTATTTGCCAGTATCCTGTTTGAATTTTGGCATCTGTGTTTCTTAGGGAGATGGGTCTATATGTTGGTCGATATCTTTTCTTTTCTTTTTTTTTTTTTTTTTTGGGTCTTTTCGAGACAGGGTCTCCCTTGTCGCCCCAAGTCTGTCCTGGAACTCACCTGTAGACCAGACTGGCCTGAATTGAACTCACAAAGGACGCTCTTGTCTCCCAAGTGCTAGGCTTTTTAAAGGTGTCGCGCCACAGGCCGGCCCACGGTTTGTATTCTTTTCCTGGTTTTTGGTCCACAAGGGAAGCAGCTCCAGGCGAGAGCTCTGTCTTCAAAAAATACAATAAAAAAAAAAAAAAAAAAAAATAAGAAACATACAAAACAGAAGTAAAAATATTTGTAAAATTTCTAGCTGGAGAAGAGATGGCTCAGGCTCCCCTATTCCCATATGGTAGCTAACAATAGTCCCTAACTCCAGTTTTAGGGAATTGAATGCCCTCTTTTGATTCTGTGGGCATTTCATGGCACAAGTGCTCTTGCATACAAGTAGGAAATACACCTGTACACATAAAAAAAAATAAAAAAAAAAAAAAAAAAAAAAAAATAAAATAAAAAGAAACCAGTGACTGATATTCCTTAACCTTGGACTTCTAGCCTCCAAAACTGAGAAAATAAATCTCTGTTGGTTAGCCACCCAGTCTATGACAGGATAATGACAGCTTGAGCATGTCAGTAGCCTGACTCATAGAGCATACATTGTGTGTGTGTGTGTCGTTGAACATATTTCTATTTTTTTTTTTTTGTTTGTGTATGTTCCCCGTGCTGGTGTGTGTGGAGGGAGTAGAAGACAACAACTTTGGGTGTCATTTCTCCTCAGGGCCACTATTTCCACCGTATTTTGAAAAAAATATTTATTTATTTTATTTTAGCTGCTGTGTGAGTGTATTGCATGCATGGTAGGTAACAGCACTCTGGGTTGGCATGTGAATGGAGGTCAGAAGACGGGCATGGTTCCCTGGAACTAGAGTTAAATGCAGTTATTAGCTATTCATCTGGGTGCTTAGAAATCAATAACCAGGTCCCTCTGTAAGAGCAGTAATCTTGAATGAACTGCGAAGCCAGATCTCCAGGCCCCGCCTCATCCTGATTTTCTTCTAATAGATGCTCACCTGGAAACCTGGGGTCTCACAGATTAGGCTAGCCTGGCTAGCCAGGAGCCTCAGGAACCTGCCTATATTTTCCTTCTGTTCTTTGAGGTGCTAGATATTGAATACTAGAGTCAGGTGCTCATGCTTGCATGGCCCCAATATGCTCTGAGCCCTCAAACACCCACATTTGTAAAACATTTTATTTTATTAATTTTGATTTTCTGTGGGCTGAGTGTGTTTGCTGTGTTGTAAGTACACCCGTCATGCGGATAACCCACAGTGGTCAAAGGAGGGCATTGGATATCCTGAAACTGGAATTAACAATGGTTGTTAGCCACCACATAGGTGCTGCGGGACTCAAACCCCGGTCCTCTGCAAGACGCGTAATTGCTTCATAACTGTTCTTTTTTGGTAGGTTGATCATCTCTCTCAAGCTCCCCACTTACAAGCGTGACAGGTTCAACAAATCATTCTTCATTGCTTAATATTGCATTGAAGACCTGGGGTGATGGGTCTCCAGCCAATAGAATGCAAACAAATAACATAATTATTAATTTTTAAAATATCTGCCTACAAATAACATCTTTTTTTTTTGGTCTTTTCAAGACAGGGTCTCCCTGTAAGGCCCAGCTGTCCTGAACACTCGCTCTGTAGGACCAGGCTGGCCTTCTTGAACCACAAAGATCCGCCTGCTCTGCCTCCAGTTGCTAGGATTAAAGGCCGTGCGCCACCACGCCATGGCCAGCAATAAATTTTATTTTTATTTTATTTTTTTATTAATTTTATTTATTTATTGTATGTGTATGAATGGACCGTCTGCATGCAAGTCTGTTTGCACCCAGTCGTGCACCCGTGTGAGGTCAGAAGAGGGTCTCTCGGATTTCCCTGGTGGTTGGAAACTGGAGTTCTCCTAGAATGGAGTTTTTTTAGAAGGTTTGGGCCCCCGCCTATGGGGTGCTGGGGTTCGATACCAGGGTCCCTCTGTAAGCAACGGTCGGTTTGCTCTTAACCGCTTTTTAGGCCATCTCTCCAGTCCCCACAATAATATTCTTAATAGCAAAAACCTTGCGGGGAGGAAAAATTATGGCAAATGGACTTTCGGCTCAACATTGCTGTTGAAACGAAAACTGCTGAAAAAACAAATGTAACAAAACAATACAACATCATTTCCTATACAGCTAAGTATTTAACAAGTCCAACTCAAGACAGCAAGAGACTTTGAAGATGGTTAGGCTTCAGCATGTGAGTTAGCAGGGGCATGCTGACTTATCTGCGAATGTACAAAATGGTCCGGGTTAGGGGAAGAGGAGGACTCCTCTGTCGCACCCCAGCTCTACACCTCACCTGCTGGAAATACTGTGCAGCAAAGTGGCAGCCATATGTCTGTAACTCCAATAATCTAATTGGCTATTAGCCTTCTCATTGGAGGAATAACCCCGGGCTGATGCCACAAGCTTACAATCTCTAATGGTTAGGAGCTGTTATAAACCACAGTAAGACCCTGTCATACCTAACAGAAGAACAGTAGAAAAGGTATGCATGGATTAACGTACTATCCAAACATCTGTGTCTATATCAAAGGAACCTACCATAACAATTAATAATATTTAAATACCTATATATCTAATTTTTTTGTGTGTGTGTGCTTTTAGTAGGATCGAAAGGCTAATATTATACTGTTTAAAATTACCTATTCATCTAATTGCGTGTGCTTCATAGTAGGATCGAAAGGTTCATGCCTGGACAAGCTGTCAGCCCATGAAAGAAAACAGCCAGAATTGATAGCGACCAGGACAACAGCTCCAGAGAATAGAAAAGAGAAAATAGACTGTTTGCTTCTCATCCACCTGTGGCCCCTTTTCTAAGGCTAGGAGTCAAGCAATCTGCAGAAGAGGGGCGCGGTAGAATTTAGTTTTAGTGGTTATGTTAGTTAGATCGTAGTTTTTTAGGGGAGAAAGTAGATCGATAGAATGTAAGGGCTGGCAATTGGTGGTGAATGGTGTGAAAACTACAACAATATAGATGGACACTCATTTGATCAACTGATTGTACATACAAGCCCCCTCTGCTGGATGGTGGGACCCATGAGCTGTGTGGGTTTCGGGATAACTGCTTGCAAATTGGTATTACATGAAGGATGCTTTTGTACTCACAAAATTTATCACTATTGTTTAAAACAATACAATGAAAAACAAAACCAAAACAACAAAACAGAGAAAGATGCAGAAAAGTTATTACGGCAGAATGGCATTGATCGGGAGGGTAGGATGGGTTGGGGGAAGGGAAAGGTGATTATGCCTTGAAATCTGAATTGGACTGAAAATGATGTATTGAAATACAACAACAGCATCAATAAAAAATAAATGAATAATGGCAAATTTAACACAAGACATAGAGAGGCGAGCTCTCTGGGGAGATTAGATTTACCATAATCGGTTTTTACCCATTATAGGGGGAACTCTAGCAAATAGTTTCTCTTTGCTGCCTTCCAATCAGAATACCTTACATTCGTCGTCTAAAGTGGCCCATTTGGAGGAAGCGAATCTGGTCTTTGGCCCTATCTTTGTTACTTAATTTTTTCATGTCTTTTATTCTTTTGGTCTTAGTCAGTCTGACTAGGATAAGATAAAATATCAGTTTTAATTTTCTTTTTTTAAAAAAACAAAAAAAACACAGGCTGGCAACAGGAAGAGAGAAATCATTCTTCTGGGAGTGTCCAGGACCCAGGTGTGACCAGCATGAAACTTCAGGTGAACTCAGCCTTCGCTGTCTGCAAGGAGGAGTTTGCCGTGGACTACACACCACCTGGACCCTACAGTTGGAGTCAAAAAAGCCTCCTCATTAATCGGGAGAGGACAGCTATTCACAGCCAGGGGCTGGGCAGCTCTTGCAGCAATTCTTCCCAAGCTGCTAAAATGGATGAGTGGGCTGAAGTTAGCACTTCAGCTACCTTAGCAGCCTCCTTTTCTTTCTTGGAACATCTTCCTTGAGGCCTGGGTCCCTTGCATTTTGAAGAAGTTGGCCTCATTCTGGCTTCACGTGATGTGCTAGGAACATCATAGTTTTGTTCAGGATATGCATGTCTCTGGAGTCTCAAATAAACATCTATCTTCTCACCATCGGTACTGAGATTAAATTGTTGACACCAGTACCGCAGAGTGTTCCTGGACACATCATTAATAGGAGGCAGGATGTCCAGCACAGGAGGGGTTGGTTCCTTGGATCTTGATCTTTGAGAGGGTTTGGTTTCCAGAAGGAGAACTTTGCTGTTTGCCTCAGGATGCTCAGGCTTGATGTCTCCGGTTGAAGAAATGTCCGACTCTGTTAGCTGTCCTGGGACAGGGTCCTCAACTGGGACCAGTGTTAAAATCACATTCTCCTCATCCGACTCCTCCAACTCCTCCTTCTTGAAGTTCTTCCTCTCACTGGAATCCGAGTCTGACATTTTCAGGACGGAGGATCCCAGTCCAAGTAGTCCAAGATGTCTGCAGTACCAGGAGAGGAGATGCAGGACAGAATCGCGAAAAGCGAAGTAGAGGCTGCAATTTTGGTAGCTGCTCAGTCGAGGAGGCTCAGTGTCCCTGCAGTCTCAAATTGCTGCTGAAGCCTGAAGGATATCTGGAAGTCTTCAGTCTGCGTTGGAACCTGAAGAAGTGTTCACAGCAGCAAGATGAACTCACCTGTGAAAGACAAGGCCCAAGTAGCAAAAAGCAAAATCTCCCTTCTGCCATAGAGTTATTATATAGCGGCATCAAATGGGGAACGCCCACCTGAGGGTGGGGTTTACAGGTGCAGATTGGAGGAGCGGAGAGGCGTTTCGCGCGCTATGGCTTATGGCGCTATCTCTCAATTTTCAGTTAATCCAAGCATCGAATAAAATTGAAAATTCAAGTTTTTTCCTCCCCACTGGGAAGCGACTCCTCATGGTGAGAGGCGGGACTCGCATTGAGCCACGGGCTGTGATTCTGTCATTAGTTATTATAATTAATCACAACTCCCCTAAAACTTCTCCAAAGTGTTTGCTCCCTTTTAGCCCTCTCCACAGAGAGAAAAAGGCCCTCTCTTCCATCTCATGACCACATCATTTCATCAGTCAATTTGCTACATACAAAAAGGTAGCTAGTGAGGGTTTTTTGCATTTATATGTATGTATGAGGTGTTGTGTATGCATGTGTGCCTGCAGTTGCTTACCCATGTGTGTGTATGCATGTAGAGGCAAGAGGTAAAGCTCAAATACTGTCTTCCATTGCTCTTCACCTTAATTTTTTGAGTCAGGGTCTCTCACTGAACCTGGCAGCTCACAGATTCCTCTAGTCAGGCTACCATGTTTACTCCGGGGTCCTACGGTCTTGCCTTTCTTGTACTGGGTTCACAAGCAGTACATGTCCTGCCTTAGCTTTCATGTGGGTGTTGACACACTTTTTTTTTTTTTGTTTTTTTTTTTGGTCTTTTTGAGACACGATAGCCACAGACTAGCCTCAAACTCACTATGTAGAACAGGCTGGCCTTGAACTCACAAAGGTCCACCTGCTTCCCCCTCCTGAGTGCTAGGATTAAAAGTATGCACTACCATGCCTACTCCGTTTTTTTGTTTTTGTTTGTTTGTTTGATTTTTGTCTTTTTGAGACAGGGTTTCATTGTATGCCCAGCTGGAGTTCTCGAAAATAACTCACTATCTAGACCAGGCTGGCCTTGAACTCACAGAAATCCCCTGACTCTTTACCTCCTGAGTGCTGGGCTTAAAGAAATGTGCCACCAGGGCCGGCTCCCAATCCAGATTTATTTATTTATTTATTTATTTATTTATTTATTTATTTATGTATTTATTGTTGTATTTATTTGTGCTTTTCGTTTTTTTATTTATTTCTGTAGTGTACGAATGTACTGTCTCCATTTGCGGTACGTGCACCATGTCGTGCAATGCAGCGGGAGGTCAGGAAGGAGGGTGTCAGATCCCCTGGAACTGGAGAGTCTCCTGGAATTGGAGTTATAGACGGTTTTTTTTTTTTTTTTGTGGGTGCTGGGGATTGATACCCGGGTCCTCTGTAAAGCGGTCGGCGCTCTTAAACCGCTCGGCCACTCTCCAGCCCCCTCATTTTTTTTCTTTTAGAGAGAGAGAGATTCACTATGTCTCTGGCTGGCCAGGAACTTGCTGTTGACCAGGCTGATCTCCATCCCATAGAGATCTATCTGCCTCTACCTAATGCTGGAATTAAAGGCACATGCTACCATGTTCAACTCCATACCTAGTTTTTTTTTTTTTTTTAAATTCTTTTTATTTTATTTTTTATTTATGTGTGTACTGTCTGCATGTAGGTTTGTACCTGTGTCATGCAATGCCACGGAGGTCAGTAAGTGGGTGTCAGATTCCCCTGGAAAATGGAGTTTCTCCTGGAATTTGAGTTATAGACGGTTTTCAGACGACATGTGGATGCTGGGGATTGATACACGGGTCCTCTCTGCAAGCGCAGTCGGCGATCTTAACGCTAGGCTATCTCTCCAGCCCCCATACCTAGTTTTTCTAAATACTTTATGTATTATTTTTATTTTATGAGTCCAATATAATGTCCTTGGCTGCACGGTGTTAAGTGCATCTGTTTCATGAAATGCCCATGGAGGAAAAGGATATTGAATTCCCGTGAAATGTGGAGTTACAAACAGTTGTTGCCCGCCCTGTGGGTGCTAAGAATTGAATCTAGGTCCTCTACAAGAGCACCCAGTCCTCTTAAGTGCTGAGCAATCTCTGTATCCCAATATCTATTTTTTTTTTTTTTTTTGGTCTTTTCGAGACAGGGTCTCCTGTAGTCCCGGCGTCCTGGAACTCACTCTGTAGGACCAATGGCCTTGAACTCACAAAGATCCATTATGCCTTGCCTCCCAAGTGCCAATATTAGAGGTTTTATTTGGTCTTTTTGAAAACATGGTCTCCCTGTAGCCCCAGCTGTCATGGAACTCACTATGTAGAACGGGGCTGGCATTGAAATCACAGAGATCGACTTCCTCTGCTTCCAGAGTTCTGGGATCAAATGTGCGCAACCATGCCAAGCTCTCACAATTTGACGTAGATTGTTTTTTTCTTGTACTTTTTGTAGACAGGGTCTCCCTATATCCCCAGCCGGCCTGGCTGGAAACTCACTCTCTAGACCAGGCTGCCCCTGAAATCACTAGAGATCCACTGCCTCGGCCTCCCAATGCTAGGATTAAAGGTCTCCTGTGCCACCACACCCGGCATAAAGTGGTTCTGGCTTGCCCATGTTGGTGCTGGGGATTGCACCCAGGTCCTCTGGAAGAGCCCATCAGTGCTCATAACAGTGGAGGGCCAGCTCTCCAGCTCCCTATAGCTAGTTTTACCTTCTGTGTTTTAATTTTGATTTATTTATTATTTTATGTGTAGGAATGTATTGTCTGCCTGCAGTTCTGCGCACCCGTGTGTGCGATGCCGCGGAGGTCAGGAGACGGTCTCGGATCCCCTGGAACTGGAGTTCTCCTTGGAACCGGCAGTCACAGACGGTTCTTAGCCGCCATTGTGGGTGCGGGGATCGAACCCGGTTTCCTTGGCAAGAGCGGTCGCGCTCTTACCCGGTAGGCCATTCCTCCAGCCCCTAATAGGCTAGTTTAATATCAGCCGAAAACGTTGAAATTTTTCCAAATGTTAGTTACAATTTAATGGATAAAAATTTTTGCAATTCGAGGATTCAATCAGGGCCTTATTATGAGCACCGTTGCTCTGCACTGAGCCTCAACCCCTTCGAATCGAATCAACTGAATGCCGTCATTTTTGTCCTCGCTGTCCGGGAAGGTTCGGTGGTTCATTGTGTGAGCCTTTGGCCCGATCCACAGGGTCTTTGAAGGCACGGGCCCACTCACTTTCTATTTCCTTTTGCTTCCTGGCTGTTAAGGAAATAAATGCAAGAGAATATTATTTGGGAGTCTCTCATATTTGGTGGCAAGATATTTAATTCATATGCATTTGGGAATTGAACTTTAACTCATATAATATCATCAGTAAAGATAAGCTTCCACCAGAGTGAAATTTCTTGTCATGATTATGGCACACCTCCCCAGCGGGTGGAAAAAGCGGTGCCAGGTCTGGTGCTGGGAAAACGCGGGGGAGCGAGACAGGCCGAGAATTGTGCCGGGGCTCATGTTTTCATCATTTGGGAGTCGGAGAATACGGGTGGCAGCAGGATACCTCTGCTCAGGAGTCCAGGCTGTCTCCACCGAGTGATGAGCCCTGCAGTAACTGTCGCCTCCAAGTCTCCAGGAACCGGAAAATAGGAGTGCGTTTCATGACATGTTGACTGGAAGAACACATGGAACCACGTTGCCTACCCTCATGAACTGCATGATAAAGATGGTGTGTCCTTAATCAGTGTTACACAATGGAAAATAACAGTGCGAAAAGACCAGTATTGAGGTTGGACTGTACTGATATAAGGCTTTTGTAATCCTAGCATTTTTTGTCTAAGGCAAGAGGACTACAAGTTTGAGACCAGTGTGGGCTACATAAGCAGCCCCCTTGTATTCAAAATGAACAAAACAAAACTAAAAACTAAATATCCCCAAGAAAAAAACCCAAACAACTATCTAGGTTGTCTTCATTTTGTTTGTTTTGTTTGTTTTCATAGTTGCTGTGACCAAAAATACCTGACAAATCAACTGTGGGAGAAAGGGTTTATTTCAGCTCACAGTTCCAGGTTATAGACCATCATGGTGGGAATGTTAGACCAGCCCACCAAATGAGCTCGTCTACGGCATCTATGATGAGGAACAGAAAGCAAGGAAGGATGAATGCTGGGACTTGGCTCACTCTTCTACTCAAGGACCTGTGCCCAGGGAATTGTGCTGTCCACTTTTAGGATGGGTGTTCCCATATCAACTAATATAATCAAGACAATCTCCTATAGACACACGCATAAGTTAACCTGATTTACACAATCCCTCATTGAGACTTTTGTGCCCAGCCGTTGATTCTTAATTGTGTCAAGTTGACAATTATAACTGTCTCAGATGATACCAAGGATTTGGGCTAGGTCACTTGAAGAACAGAGTCACTGATCTAGAGAGCTGGCTCTGCAGGTTAAGAGCAAATAGCTGCTCTTGCAGAGGACCTGGATTTATCTTCCCAAGTTAAAGAAAAAAGGCGCTAAAAATATCGAAACTTCCAGTTGCAGGAGATTCCACCACAGCCACTTCCAGCCTTGCAGGCATGGCACGACACAGGCACTCACACACATTCAGGGCCATACACACTCAACGCTTTAAAAAAAAAAAAAAAAAGAGGGCTTGAGAGATGGCTCAGTGGTTACGAGCAACGACTGCTCTTGCAGGAGGACCCAGGTTCACTCCCAGCACTCACATGGCGGTCTGAGCACCGTCTTTACCTCCCGTTCCAGGGGATCAAACACCCTCTCTGACAACAGTGCACCAACCTAAGTGTATTTTCATACACATAAAAAAAAAACAAATAGGCCGGGCGTGGTGTCACGCCTTTTAATCTCAGCATTGGGGGAGGCAGAGGCAGGGCGGCTCTTTGATTTGAGTTCAAGGCCAGCCTGGTCTAAAGTACGTGAGTTCAGGACAGCTGGGACTAAAGGGAGACCCTGTCTCAAAAAGACCAAAAAAAAAAAAAAAAAACCAAATAGGCCGGGCGTGGTGGTTGCACACCTTTAATTCTAGCACCTTGGGAGGCCAGGGCAGGCGGCTATTTGTGAGTTCCAGGCCCGCCCGGTCTACAGAGTGAGTTCAGGGCCGCTGGGGCTACAGGGAGACCCGGGTTCGAATAAGACCCCAAATAAAAACTAAAAAATAAATACATAAAATTATTAAAAATTATAAATTGTACATTAAAAAAAGGGTAGAGTCACCATTTAGTGAGAATTTGAAGACATGGGGAGCAATGGTTTAAGGCCAAAAAAAAAACGTCAAAAAAGAATCTAGGGTTTGATTTTATTATATACATAAGGAAGTGACATTGTCAGTTTTGTATTTGGAAAGCTTATCTGTGTTCTGGGAGGAGGTAGGGATGAGGGCTCACTGTGGGCATGGTCATCAAGAGACAGGTGTGGGGGGGCCTGAGTGAGGACTTAACATGAAGGAATGTATGATGGCTGTGGGTCGGTTTACAACATGTTGAGGACGTAAAATGGGTGTCTATTACTCCAGTTCCAAGGGGCTGTGACATCTTTTCTGGCTCGGGGGTTACTGTACTCATATGAGAAACACACTCGAGGCCACACCAACATGTCCGCAATTAATTGAAATGAAATTAAAAAAACAAGCCAGGCATGGCTGGACATGCCTTACATTCCAGTGCACCCTCGGGAGCAGAGAGAGGCAGGTGATCTTCTGTTAGTTCCAGGACCGCCTGGTTCTTCATAGGAATTCCAGAACAGCTGGGGCTACAGAGAGAGACCCTGTCTTTTTTCTTTTTTCTTTTTTTTTTTTTTGCGGGACCCTGTTTCAAAAAGACAAACAAGGAAAACAAGATGGAGAAGGTTGTATGGTTAATATTGCTGCCCAAAAGGGACAGGCAGCTTAGAATTGCCTAGGAGACAAGCCTCTAGGTATGTCAATGAGGGATGATCTAGATTAGGTTCATTGAGAGGGAAAACCCATTCAATACACTGGGATCCCAGACTGCGTAAGAAGGAGAAAGTGATTCTGAGCATGAGCGTGCCTGGCCCTCTGCTTCCTGACTGCGGGTGCGATGTGGCCAGCTGCCTCAAGGCTCCGGCAACCATACTCCCCACCATGGTGGATGGACTGACTCCTTGAATGAACTTTCTGCGGATAAGTAAACCCCTACTTAATTTGTTTTGTCAGTTTGTTTTTTTTTTTTATCATAGTCTGAGACAAGTAAAGTAATTAAACTAGCCTATGGATCCTTGAGTATGAAAAGCATTGCCGGACCCTTTACAGTTGGTTAAAAATTATGAGACCCAAGGGCCAGGCCCATGGTGGTGCACACCTTAATCCCGCATCAGGAAGGCAGAGGGCAGGTGTGGCTCTGTGAGTTCAAGGCCAGGCCTGGTTTACATAGTGAGTTCAAGAACAGCTGGGGCTACAGGGCGACCCTGTCTCAAAAAGACCCAAAAAAAAAAAACAAAAACCAAAACAAATCAACCAAAAAACAAACAACAACAAAAAACAGCCGGGTGGTGGTGGCGCACTCCTTTAATCCTGGCTGGGAGGCAGAGCAGGCGGTCTCTTTGTGAGTTCAAGGCCTGGTCTAATTGAGTTCCAGGACAGAGGGGACAACAGGGAGACATCTGTTTTGTCTCGAAAAGACTAATAAAAAAAAAGGACAAATCAATAAAAAATTATGAGACAAGCCAAATGTGATAGTGCACACCTGCACACCTTTAATCCAGCACATGGAACGGGCAGAGGCAGAGGCAGGCGAATTCTGTGAGTTCAATTGACAACCTTTATTACATAGTGAGTTCCAGGATAGTTGGAGCTACAGGGGACGGAAGGGAAACCCCATTCCTCCCGACCTCTGTTCCAGTTCGCTTTTCCATTGCTTGACAAAACACTCTGACAAGACACCAACTCAAACCAACTTTGGAAAGAAAGAGTTTATTATATCTTACAGGTTATAGTTCATCACTGAAGGAGCCCAACACAGGAACTCCGGGCAGGAATCTGGAGGCAGGAGCTTAGGCACAGGCCATGGAGGAAGCTGCTTACTTGGCTTGCTCTCCTGGGGCCAGCCCAGCTTGCTTTCTTTTTAAATTTTTTTTACATTTTATTATTCTGTATGTGATGTAATGTCATCTGTCTGCCTGCATGGTCTGTGCACCCGTGTCGTGCCCTGCCCGTTAGGATGGTCAGAAGAGGGGTTGGATTGATTCCCCTGGAAACTGGAAATTCTCCTGGAATTGGGTAGTTTTCAGACGGTTTTATTGCGACGCCGTGGGTGCTGGGATTGAACTCCAGGTCCTCTGCAAGGAGCAGTCGGCGCTCTTAAACCGCCGAGGCCATCTCTCCCGCCCCCACACCTGCTCTTCTTATACTGTACACAACAACTGCCCAGGGGTGGCACCCCTCATACGTGGGCGGGCCCTCCCACATTGCTCAACAATCAGACCATACTCCACAGATGTGACCAAAGGCCAGTCCAATAGAGCCAATTCCTCAACATTTGCTCCCTCAACCTAGGTGTGCCAAGTTTATGTTAAAGTCTCTTCCAGCACATCGCCGCAGAAAAAAATTAGGTAGACCGGGGCTGGAGATTTGTTATTTAAAAATAATAATAAAATACTTTTAATTTTTTTAAAATTTAGTATTTATTATTATTATTTATTTATTTGTCTTTTTAAGACAGGGTCTCCCGTAGCCCAGCTGTCCTGGAAACCACTCTGTAAAAAGGCTGGCTTGAAAACTCACAAAGATCCCCTTGCCTCTGCCTTCCCAAGTGCTAGGGATTAAAGGCCGTGTGCCACACGCCTGGCTTAATTACTATTTTTTATGTGTATGAAGTGTACTTCTGCATGTAGGTAGGTGAACCATGTCATGCGATGCTGCAGGGTCAGAAGAGGGTGTCGGATTCCCCTGGAACTTGGAATTAAAGACGGTTCTTAGCCGCCATGTGGGTGCTGGGAATCGAGTCAAGATCCTCGGTAAAGAGCAGTTTCGCACTCGAATTGTTGAGCATCTCTCCAGCCCCCTTAAAAACCCTTTCTTAAAGGAAAGTTAGTTGCTGCATGAAATGAAGGTAAGAGAGAAGAATTAAAATTTAAAGGATAGGGCTGGAGAGATATGGCTCAGTGGTTAAAAGTGCTGATTGCTCTTGCAGAGGACCCAGCCTCGATCCCCAGCACCCACGGACGGCAAGAACCGTCTTTAAACAGGGCATGGTGGCGACGCCTTCTTAATCCTAGAACCGGCAGAGGCCGAGGCAGGCAGCTCTCTGTGAGTTTCAAGGCCAGCCTGGTCTAAGAGATGAGTTCCAGGACAGCTGGCTACAGGGAGACCCAGTCACGTATCAAAAAGACAACCAAAAAAGACACACACACACAACACAAAAAGAACAGCATGACCAGGATATTGCTAAAGAAAAAGGAATGGGTAGCTGGAATGAGCTCATTCAATACAGCTAAACTAAAATTACATGAAAGGCCGCTTAGGAGAGAAGCGTCAAAAGGTTTCTGATCTCTAGAACTGGACTTACAAGAGGTTGTTAGCTCCCATGTGGGGTGCTGGGAATCGAACCCTGGTCCTCTGAAGAAGAACTTAGTGCTCTTAAACCATATGAGCAATCTTTTCCAACCTCTCAACTTTTATTTCAAAGGGTCTGGCCATCCAATAGACCTGCCACACTAGTTTTTATAACGTTCTCTGCAACTTCTTCTCAATAGGCATAGTACACCATGAAGGCCTATGGACAGCACTTGCAGCACAGACCAACTTTCTTATCTCCTACTGATACATGGACTTTTGAGGACCCTTTGGAGAGGCAGTCCAAGTTTTCCTTGAGGTCAGCATCAATCTGTTTTTTTTTTTTTTTTTGTCTTTTTTGAAGACAGGGTCTCTTGTCGCTCAGCTTACCTGAATCTCGCTATGTAGCGCATGGATGGCCTGGCTTTGGAACTCACACAGATCCCCCTGCCTCCTGTCTCCCAATGCTAGGATTAAAGGGCTGCACCACCACACCAGCCTCAATCATTTTTGTCTATTACAGAATCCCTTCTTTGCTGGTTGATTGATGAGGTTTCAGATTCTGTAAGTCTTCAGTGCAGAACAGCAGGATGTACTCATAACTTTCAATTCAATGGAATCATTGTTGTGTTTTTGGATGAAAACATTCCTTTTTCTGGAACTAAGACTCCAGGGCCAGCGAAACATAGGCTATAGGAACAGGAAGCAAAACCTTCACTAGAGGTCTGGAGAGATGTCCCAGCAGTTAAAATGCTATGGACTGCTCTTGGCGAGGACCCAGTTTATTTCCCAGCACCCACACATCATAACAGCGAACAATTGGTAGTGAACTGTCTGTCCAGGGGACCATGTCTCTCTTATGACCTCTCAGGCATTACATGATACAGGGTGCACCTACCTACAGACAGGCAATACCCTTCAACAATAAAATTAAAAAAAAACATTTTTTTTTTTTTGTTTTAATTTTTTTATTAATTTTATTTATTATGTATGTGCATGAATGTACTGCTGACATGCAATCTGTGCACCCTTGTCGTGCAATTGCCGCGGAGGTCAGAAGAGGGTCCATCCATTCCCCTGTAACTGGCGTCTCTCCCGGGAATTTGGAGTTTCTTTCTTTTCGTTGGAGTTCAGGACGGTTCTCGGCCCCGGCCCATGTGGGGTGCTTGGGCGATCGAACCCGGGTACCTCTGTCGAGTGGTCGGCGCTCTTAATTTTTTTTTTTTTTAGTCTTTTCAAAAAAGGGACCTCTCCCTCGCGCTGGAGTCCTTATTCTTAAAGCTAATTGGTCTGGTCGTCAATCAAATCAGGTTGCTCGCCAGTGTCGTCAGAAAACCAAGGGCTTGGTTCCTTTGATGAACTCACATATCACTGGATACCCTGCACTCTGCCCCGTTCTTTCGCCAATATCTCCCAAGTGGCTTCTGATGTTTAGTGGATTCAAATGGTGGTGCACGCCCATGTTGTGGTTACTAAAATGTTTTTTAAATCCTTTCTAGGGGCTTCTAGGGGTGACAGTGAGTAAATACTGGACCTGTGAATCCTGATTGTGGGAGAAACAACATCATGCTTTAGAGGTTGATTAGAACATATACAGGCTTCTAGAGAACCTAGCCCCAAAGCTGCAAGGTATGATACCAAGGATATGATGACTAGTCTTCAAGAGGAGCACTGATGGTTTAGTGGGTAAAAGGTGCTTGCTGCTTGTGCACGCATGAAGACCTGAGCTTGAATCCCAAGTACTCACTTAAGACTGTGCCTACAACTCTATCATTGGGAGGAGGCCACCCGTAGAGATGGGTGGATCCCAGGTGCTCCCTGGCCAGCCAGGCCTGCCTAAAGGGGAGCTTCAGCAAGAGACGTTGTTCAAGAGAATAAAGGCAGAGAAACAATAGCGGAAGGGAACCCAATCTCTCCTCTGGACCTCTCTCCATGCATTATACCCCACAAATGCCACATATGCAAATAAAGAACACCCACCACAAAACAAAAAAAAACAAAAAAAAAAAAAAGAAAAAGAAAAAGGCCATTCTACTATTCTATCAAATCAGTTGGTTCAGAATGGTGGGGACCCAGGAAGACCCAGGAGTTTCATGAGCAGACTTGGGGAATATCAGCAGCTCAGTATTGATCTGTGCCTCTTGTAGGCTGGGCACTCAGCAGTGGCCATGGTCAGGTCAACTTCGATGAGTTAAAGTTCATGTTGCTGCTGGGCATGGTGGTGCATGCCTTTAATCTTAGCACTTGGGAGGCAGAGGCAGGCAGATCTTTGTGAGTTCAAAGTCAGCCTGGTCTACAGATTGAGTTCCAGGACAGTTGGGGCTACAAGGAGACCCTGTCTCAAAAAGACCAAAAAATAAATAAATAAATAAATAAATAAATAAATAAATAAATAAAGTTCATGTTGCTAAGTCCAGGCTTAACTTCTATCCTTACCACCATGGCCGCTTTGTTAAGTCCAGTGGTCAATGAGAGAGGTGCCTGGGAAAGAGGCTGACTCATGTCCATAGACCCAATCATCCTATCCATTTGATTATTAGAATCAGCCTCTGGTGTGGTCACCTGTGAGTGTTATGGTTTGAATATCGTATGTTAATTTTCTTTTTTAAATTAATTTATCTTTTTTTTTTTTTGGGTCTTTTTGAGACAGGGTCTCCCTGTAGCCCCAGCTGTCCTGGAACTCCCTCTGTAGACCAGGCTGGCCTTGAACTCACAAAGATCCGCCTGCCTCTGCCTCCCAAGTGCTAGGATTAAAGGCGTGCGCCACCACACCCGGCGCAAATTTATCATTTTTTATGTGTATGAGTGTACTGTCTGCATGTAGGTTGGTGCACCCGTGTTGTGCAATGCCTGGGAGGTCAGAAGATCACGTCAGATTCCCCTGGAACTGGAGTCAAAGACAGTTCTTAGCTGCCATGTGGGTGCTGGGAATCGAACCCAGGTACTCTGCAAGAGCAGTTGGTGCTCTTAACCGCTGAGCCAACTCTCCAGCCCCATATGTTAATTTTCTATTGCTGTGATGAAACACTATGACCAAAAGTGACTTATGGAAGAGTTTATTGTGCCTTATGGTTCCAGAGGGAGAGTCCATAATAGGGCGGTAGGCATGACGGCAAGCAGCAGATGGTGGCAGGATCAGAAAACGTCAAGATCACATCTCCATCCACACGCAGGAAGCAGAGAGAGTGAACTGGGAGTGGAGTGTTGCTATAAACCCACCCCCAGTGACATACTTCCTTCAACAAGGCTGCACTTCCCCCTAACCATCCCAAATAGCACCACCAACCGGGGAACAAATGTTAATTACTTGAGCCTCATATCCCAACTCATGGTACCATTGAGAGGTGATCATACCATGATATACCAACCTAGTCGATGGGTGAATCCACAATGAGTGCATAGTTGAAAGGCCTATTAGAAGGTGGGGCATGTTGGAGAAAATGGATGGCTAGAGGCTGTCCTTTGACAGGCATCTTGTCCCTGGCCCTTCTTCCCTGGCTCTGCTTCCTGGCTACTGTGAGATGAGCAGCTGTGCTGCAGTGTGCTCTTCCTCCGTGATGTTCTGCTTTACCACACAGGAGCTCCAACGTAGTGGAACCAAATGACTATAGACTAAACCTCTGAAACTGTGAGCCCAAATAAGTCCTTCTTCCTGCAATTGTTCTCAGGTATTTCTCATCGTGACTGACAGCTAACAAAGGGAGCACTCACATGGGACACAAATATCTCCCTGGATTTTGCCCATCCAGAAATTCTATCCACATACGTCCTCTCCATTGTTCTTGTCAGCAATTTTCTAATCCGAATTCCTTCTAGATCCATGACTACCCAGGCAAAACATTGTCCATTCCCTACGGATTGGTATGTAACTGTATGTCTGCCCAGTTTTGCTTGGAACTGAAGGGCTTAATTTACCACACTGCTCAAAGTTTTGCTCACCAAGATGATTTCCCTTCACCACTGTCCTTGAAGCATGTCCTAGAGAGGGGTTGAAGTGCTTCAGCTTCCACTCTCAAATGATGCCCATGTGTTATGTAGAAACACCTCAGTATACCAGCCTGGTGTCTGCTCTTTCTCTGTTATAGGGAAGCCACAGGTACACATGGGAGAGATAAGGAAGTATATCAGGAATGGGGACCGTGGGAATTGGGCTGCTACCTGTAACTTACTTGAGCCTTCTGGATATGCTTGGGCCCAATCTTCTGTGCAGATTACCTCCAATGGATGCCAGAGTGCTCCTCTGCACCACCAACTTTATGGCTTGATGGGTATGACAATACTCGGTTCTTTTTAAAAAAATTAAAAATTGGGGCTGAAGAGATGGCCTAGCGGTTAAGAGCGCCGACTGCTCTTACAGAGGAGCCGGGTTCGATCCCCAGCACCCACATGGCGGCCGAGAACCGTCTGAAACTCCAATTGCCCGGAGAACTCCAGTTGCAGGTGAATCCGTGACCCTCTTCTTACGTCAGAGGAATAGCAGGACACAGGTGCACAAACCTACATGCAGACAGTACATTCATACACATAAAAAAAAAAAAAAGAAAAATAAATAAAAAAATTAAAAATTAAATAAATTTGGGGCCGGAGAGATGGCTCAGCAGTTAAGATCACTGGCTGCACTTCCAGAGGAGCTGGGTTCAGTTCTTAGCACCTATATGTGGCTGAGAGTGGTCTGTAACTCAACTTTCAGGGGACCCCACGCCCTCTCTTCTGGCCCCCACTGGCATTGCAGGCATATGGTACACTTAGATACAGGCAGGTTAAGCACTCAGGCACATGAAATAAAAATAAGTAAATAAACAAAATTTATTTATTTACTTTGTGTCCATATATGTTTATGTGTGTGGGTGCTTACATACTACAACATGTGTGTGGAGGTCTGTGAGAGTTGGTTTGCTTCTTCTACCATGTAGGTCCCAGGAATTTAACTCAGTTTTTAAGGCTTGACAACAGGTACCTTTACCCACTGAGCCATGTCTCTAGCCTAAACACTCAGTTCTTTAAAAAAATGCTTTTTAAATATCATTTTATTTATGTGTATTTTTTTTTGAGACAGGGTCTCCCTATAGCCCCAGCTGGCCTGGAACTCACTCTGTAGACCAGGCTGGCCTTGAACTCACAGAGATCTGCCTGCCTCTGCTACCCAAGTGCTAGGATTAAAGGTGCACACCACCAGGCCCAGTTTAAGGACAGTTCTTAGCCACCATGTGGGTGCTGGGAATTGAACCCAGGTCCTCTGCAAGAGCGGTCAGTGCTCTTAACTGCTGAGCCATCTCTGCAGCCCCTTATGTGTATGTTTTGTGCACTGATTGTCTATATTTGTACTACCTGCCTGCAGTGGCTGTGGAGACCAGAAGAGGGAATCAGATCCCTTGGACTTGGAGTTACAGGTAGTTGTGAGCTGCCTGATGTGGGTGCTGGGAAACAAACTCGGGTCCTCTCAAATAGCAGCAAGTGTTCTTCACTACTGAGCCATCTCTCCAGCTCAACACTAAGTTCTTCAAAGATAGTTCAGGTCCCAGTTGGCCCATGGTTAAGAGATCAGTCTCTACTAAGGCCTAGTAGTAGGCTAAGAGCTGTTTCTCAAGAGGGGAGTAGTTATCTGTGGATGCTGGCAGGGCTTTGCTACAAAAGCCTAAGGGTCTGCTCCAAGTCACCTGCGGGAGCCTGCCAAAGTTTGTAAGCAGCAGCCTTCCTGCACTGACCTCTGAAGCACTATTGGATGTACTGGATCATATAGCCCAAGTGACAGAGCAGCTGGAACAGGATTCTGGACTTACAGAGTCTTCTCCTATTTTAGGTGCTATTCAAAGCTAGCAATTTCTGGGTCACTTGGAGTTCTAGTATGCTTTCTGTTGCTGTGATAAAACACTGACCAAAAGCAACTTGGGAGGAAAGGGGTTATTTGGCCTAAAGGTTACCATCCATCATCAAAGAAAGCCAAGGCAGGAAGCAAAGCAGAGACACAAAGGGGTACTGCTTACTGGCTTGCTCAACTACCTTTTTTTTTTTTAAATTTTTTATTTATTTCTGTATGTGTATGAATGTACTGTCTGCATGCAAGTTTGTGCACCCGTGTTGTGCAATGCTGCGGAGGTCAGAAGAGGATGTCAGACTCCCCTGGAACTGGAGTTCTCCTGGAATTGGAGTTTCAGACGGTTCTTGGCCGCCATGTGGGTGCTGGGGATCGAACCCGGGTCCTCTGTAAGAGCTCTTAACCGCTAGGCCATCTCTCCAGCCCCCGCTCAACTACCTTTTTCCTATATTGCTCACAGTGGGCTGGGCCCTCGTATATTAATTAGCAATTAAGAAAATGTCGCACAAACATGTCCATAAACCAATACAATGGAATTCCTCAACTGAAATTCTCTCTTCCCAGGTATTCCTAAATTGATAACCAAGATTGGCAATCATATTTGGTAAATGGGGTAGAATATCACAAATGAAAAATGCTCTGCTTCCAAAAATCCAAAGAGGCATGCTTGGTTATGCCAGCCTCTGGTTTTGTTTTCAGGAGGCAACTGATGCAGGAACTTAATTCTTTGCAATAGATACTGTGACATGTTCCATATTAATGGGCCCTCAGAAATTTCATTCAAGCTGGAGGCCTCTAAGTTATTTGTTTGTTTTTGTTTTTAACTTTTTTTTTTGGTCTTTTTGAGACAGGGTCTCCCTTTAGTCCCAGCTGGCCTGGAGCTCGCTATGAAGACCAGGCTGGCCTTGAACTCACAGAGATCCACCTGCCTCTGCCTCCCAAGTGCTGGGATTAAAGGCATGCGCCACCAATCTCCACTAGTTTTTTTTTTTTGTCTGTTTGTTTTTGTTTTTATTTTTTGGAATTTTGGAGACAGTCCCCGCTGGCCTGGAGCTCACTCTGTAGACCAAGTTGGACTTGAACTCACAGAGATCTGCCTGCCTCTGCCTCCCGAGTGCTAGGATTAAAGGTGTGTGCCACCACACCTGGCCCAGCTAGTTTTTTTTTAATTTTATTTATTTATGTATGTGTATGAATGTACTGTCCGCTAGGCCATCACTCCATCCCCCCAGCTAGTTTTTTTTAAGGGTCTCCTGTAGCCCCAGCCTGCCTAGAACTCCCTATGTAGACCAGGCTAGACTCAACTTCACAGAGATCAGCTTGCCTCTGCATCCTGAGTGGTCCTGGGATTAAAGCCATCTGGCATGGAGGCCCCTAAGTTTTTATTGCTGTCCTTTTTATCTGTGACAGGATCTCACATAGCCCAGGCTAGCCTTTAACTCATTATATAGCTGTGGTTGACCTTAAACTCCTCATTCTCTTGCTTCCACTTTATAGGTATGGGTCACCATGATCCCTAGGTACTGTAGATCAAAGCCAGGGCTTTGTGCCTCCTACACAAACACTTTACCAACTAAGCTACATCCCCAGGCCCTGGAGGTTTCTGAGTTTTTAACCAGATTATTCTCCTACCTTCTGACATGCAAATGTCTGAGCAGTAAGTCTGACGTAGTTACAACTTCATTTAATAGGTCCAATCAGTATAATGCCACCAGTGTAACACACCAGTGGGACATCCTGGCAAAGCGAAAGGTGATCAATTATATTAACTAAATTATGGTGCAGTCCCTCATATTGCCCTGAGGTAGGACAGTAAAGGTGTACACAGGGTTTCTTTGGTGGGATTTGTTGAAAAAAAAATGGGAGGCCAGTCATGGTGGCCCATGGCTTTAATCTCAGTAGTTGGAAGACAGAGGCAGGCAGATCTGTGTGAGTTCAAGGCCAGCCTGGTTTACATGGTGGGTTCCAGGCCAGCTGGGGCTGCAGGGAGACCATGTCTCAACCCCTCCCCGCCAAGAAAAAGAAAAAAAATGGGAAATGCCAACCAATAGCTGCATAGCAGTTACCAGGGGATATGTCAGATAAAGACACTACATGTGGTCCAGTAGCTGAAATCGGAGTCACCACCTAGTTTTACTTATCATAAGCTACTGTTTTTCTCTAAGACTCACCTGTCCTCTATGCAGGGGGAATCGGCACACTGAATGGGGAGGGTGGGAATAACCACTTCTGTCCTCTCAAGCCCCTAGTGGTGCCTATGACCCCTGTAGTCTTCCCAGGGATGTGTTGTTGCTATGTCTTACTGTTTTCTTAGATTGAGACAGTTCTAGTAACTTCGGCTTGGCCTCTCTTTACATAAGCACCCTCACTCCTCAGGAATGTGAACCAATGTTAGAAGTTCTTGTAGGTGATGAGCATATGTTTCAATTATGTATTCCAGAATTGGGAAAATAACAAGATGGGTTCCAGGCTCAACTAGGCCCAAGTACGAGGCAGACCTGAGTGAAGATTCCACTGATGACCTAGCCTCTGGTAGCTCTTCCTCTTGCTGATGGCCATCGTGATGTATTGGCATGCTGAAACCGTACTAGTTGAATTACTCAATAGCAAGTGTTCAGAAAGATCTATTTCCTTTTTCATTGCTCCCTGGCAAAAGACCATAGGTCTCTGA
This sequence comes from Rhizomys pruinosus, assembly GCA_009823505.1. Classification (NCBI taxonomy): domain Eukaryota; kingdom Metazoa; phylum Chordata; class Mammalia; order Rodentia; family Spalacidae; genus Rhizomys; species Rhizomys pruinosus. The sequence goes on along the minus strand of VZQC01011742.1, from coordinate 1,913,793 downwards.
GGAAAACTGGAGAAAAATAATATAAATATTCAATTGAGGGACGGGAGAGATGGCTCAGCAGTTAAGAGTACTGGTTTGAACCCCAGGTTCAATCTCAGCTTCAAATCCTAGCACCCACATGGTGGCTAACAACTGTCTATAACTTCCGTTCCAGGAGATTGAACGCCCTTTTCTGTCCTCTTTGGGCATTGTACAACACAGGTGCACTTACATGAATGCAGGCAATATACTCATACACTTAAAATAAAAATAAGTAGGGCTGGAGGGATGGCCTAGCGGTTAAGAGCGACGACCGCTCTTGCAGAGGACCCGGGTTCGATCCCCAGCACCCACATGGCGGCTAAGAACCGTCTGTGACTCCGGTTCCAGGAGAACTCCAGTTCCAGGGGAATCCGAGACCGTCTTCTGACCTCCGCGGCATCGCACGACACGGGTGCGCAGACCTGCATGCAGACAATACATTCATACACATAAAAATAAATAAATAAATAAAAATTAAAAAAAAATAAATAAAAATAAGTAAATCAAGCTGGGTGCATGCTTTTAATCCCAGCACTCGGGAGGCAGAGGTGGGCAGATCTCTTTATTTTTTTAATAAAGTTTTCGCCTGTATATATGTAAGTGTACCACATGTATGCAGTGCCCTCAGAGGCCAGAAAAAGGCATTGGATCTCCCAGAACTGGAGTTACCAACAGTTGTTAGCCATCATGTGAGTACTGGGAAACAAACTTTGGTCCTCCCCAAGAGCAATAAGCACTCTTAACCACTAGCCATCTCTCCAGCCTTTTATTTTTATTTTTATTTTTACTTTCAATTCAGTTGAATACGGGGGCTGTAGAGATGGTGCAGCGGTTAAGAGCACAGGCTGTTCCTGCAGAAGACTCAGGTTTGAATCTCAGCACCCACATGGTGGCTAACAATCTCCTCAGGCACTTGCATACATGCACACAATACATGCATACACATAAAATAAAAATAAAGCAAAAATTCAATCGAATATTAAAAATTTGTTTTGATGTATGGACTGGAGAGATGGCTCAGTGGTTGAGCACTGGGTGCTCTTGCAGAAGATCTGGGTTCAATAAAGATAATAAAATATAGTAAGTAAGCTGGGCATGGTGGCACACGCCTTTAATCCTAGCACTTGGGAGGCAGAGGCACTCGGATCTCTGAGTTCAAGGCCAGCCTGGTCCACAGAGAGTGAGCTCCAGGACAGGTGGGACTAAAAGAGAGCTCTTGTCTCAAAAATACTGGAAAAAGGGCTGGAGAGATGGCCTAGCGGTTAAGAGCACTGATTGCTCTTGCAGAGGAACTGGGTTCAATCCCCAGCACCCACATGGTGGCTGAGAACCATCTTTAACTCCAGTTCCAGGGGAAACTGACGCCCTCTTCTGACCTCTGAGGCATTGCACGACACGGGTGCACAGACCTGCATGCAGACAGTACATTCACACGCATACAAAAATAAATAAAAATTTAAAAAACCAAAAAAAATATACTAAGTAAAAATTAATCAATCAATCAATCAATCAATCAATCCATCAACTGGTCTTTTTTGAGATAGGGTCTCCCTGTAGCCCCAGCTACCTTGGAACTATCAATGTAGACCAGACTGGCCTTGAACTCACAGAGATCCACCTGCCTCTGCCTCCCCGGTGCTGGGATTAAAGGCGTGTGCCACCACATCTGGCAAAAAATAAAATAAAAAGTTATTGCATACATTTAATCCCAGCACTCTCAAGGTAGAAGCAGGTGGATCTCTGTGAGTTCAAGGCCAGTCTGGTCTACATAGCGAGTTCCAGGACAGCTAGGGCTATAGGGAGACCCTATCTCAAAAAAGACAAAAAGTTTTAAATTCAATTGAATTAGGGTCTTTTTTGAAGGGGACCAGGTCTCCCCTTTACTCAAGGAACTCTGGGTCTGTAAACTGGCTGAAGTTAAAAAGTTCATTGAAGGGCTATGATTTTGTCTGTTTGTTTTGTCTTTTTTTGAGACAGGGTTTCCCTGTAGCCCCAGCTGTCCTGGAACTTGCTATGTGGATTAGCCTGGCCTTGATGATTTTGTGTTTTTATGAATCAGGTTAGACATGTTTATTTCATCTAGAACTTTTCTGCTTTTACAGATAAGTGAGATTCTAATAAGTGGTCATTCGACCTAATTTAAGAACCCATGATCTACAAGCTAATCCCGAGGGTCTGAGTGATTCATAATATTCTGATGGTTGTCTTGACTCTGTTTTCCACTATGGAAACTATACCCAGTTTGCCTTTGGTGTTCAAATGCCCAAACTGCTACCTGGAAGGGGAGGAGGAATCTAATCACTCCCACTGAATCTAGGATTCCCAATTCTGAGATCACAGCTCTCCTCAAAAGGCCTGGTCTACAGAGGAGAGCAAACACAGAGCTCTTCAAGGATGCTGGGGCTTTCCTACCACTGTATTTCTTCAAGTATCTGTGAAGGGCAGTCTCTTGTGCTCTTCAAGGATCTGAAATGACAAGTCTGTGCCAGCATGCTAGTCTCTCTAGGGTCTTCAGTGTCTTCTACATTAAACCAAGACAGGGCACTTTTAGCTCGCTCCATCTCGGTCTCATTTTGGTCCATGTTTGAGCCATCTGAGCAAACAAACAGCATTAAAAAAAATTTTTTTTTAATTTATGTGTATGAATGCACTTTCTGCATGTAGGTCTGTGCACCCGTGTCGTGCAATGCCGCGGAGGTCAGAAGAGGGCGTTGGATTCCCCTGGAACTGGAGCTTTCCTGGAGTTGGAGTTACAGACGGTTCTTAGCCGCCATGTGGGTGCTGGGGATAGAACCCGGGTCCTCTGCAAGAGCGGTCGGTGCTCCTAACCACTAGGCCATCTCTCCAGCCCCCCAAACAGCATTTTTTTAACTCCCTGAACTGTAACATCAAAAGCAGAATTGGTTTTGGGGGCGGGTAGCTTAGTGATAGAGAGCTTTTCTTTTTAATTTTTAAAAAAATTTTATTTTTTCTTTACGTGTATGAATGTACTGTTTAAACGCAGGTCTGTGCACTCGTGTCCGCGGAGGTCAGAAGAGGGCATCGGATTCCCCTAGAACTGGAGTTAAAGAGGGCCCTCAGCCGCCATGTAGGTGCTGGGGATCGATCCCGGGTCCTCTGCAAGAGCAGTTGTCGCTTTTAACTGCTAGGCCATCTCTCCAGCCCTAAAGAGCTTTTCTTTTTTTAATTTTTTTTTTTCTATATGTGTATGAATGTACTGTCTGCATGCAAGTCTGTGCACCCGTGTCGTGCAATGCCTCGGAGGTCAGAAGAGGGTGTCGAATTCCCCTGGAACTGGAGTTCTCCTGGAATTGGAGTTTCAGACGGTTCTCGGCTGCCATGTGGGTGCTGGGGATCGAACCAGGATCCTCTGTAAGAGCGGTCGGCGCTCTTAACCGCTAGGCCATCTCTTTTCTAGCAATCCAAAAGTCCTGGATCTAGTCCTTAATTATATGTGTGTATACACTGGTATACTTGAACAAAGAGAGGAGGAAAAGCTGGAAGGAGGAAGAGGAAGAGGACAGAATCTCTATGTAGTGAGCCCATCTTAATAATCAACTTCCTGTTTCAGCATTGTCTCATGCTCCTAATATTCACCCCTACCTGTTCCTCCATCTCTGTCTCTAAACATGAGAAAGCTCAAGCGTTTCTTTTGGAATGAAGCACACACACTACCTCATGGTTCATACTGTGTACTTTGCCTTTAGGGGCCCACTGGAACTTGGGTCTCCTTATAGGCCTAGAAACAGAGAGGGGAGGTGGGGTGGGCTCCAAGGAGGATCAGCAGCGTCCCGCACAGCAAGGGGAGAGCCTATCCTGTTTCCTCAAATGCTCAGTTACTCCCCTGAGCTGAGGAGGGAGGGTAGAAACCAGGGGAGTAGGAGGGCCATTTCTACTTTGGATGGGGAGGCCTCTGCCTTAAAGATTCACCAGCATTTAGAGGCTCAATGTTCTTCCTGCTAAGACTTTTCCTACCAAAACCCATTCCAAATTATAGTATCCTGTTCTCTCCCTAATCAATGACTTCACTTGAACAGTAGAGACCCTGGGAGGCTGGGAATTCAATTTGCCTAGAATTCAGCCAGTTACAGGGTGAGATTCAGCTTTTGATTGTCAGTAGTTTCAGCCTTACAGCTATAGGGGGATGGGTGAGTCTTTTTTGGGCACACAGAGGCCCGTCATTTCTCATGTGAGCTGTTGAGTTCCTGACCCCATCCTTTTGTTGCAATGCTTTGTGCAGTAATATTGGAAGTAACCAGCTAACTTAATTATATTTGCTAGATTTCTGAAATTTTGTTCGCGTGTGTGTGTGTGTGTGTGTGTGTGTGTGGTGTATGCATATGTGTGGGAGGCATATGTGTATAACGTATGCATATATGTGTGGGGTGTATGAATGCAGGGGCCAGAGAAAGATGTGGCATGTCCTGCTCTGTCATGCTTCCTCTTATTCCCTTGAGACATGGTCTCTCACTGAACCTGGAGCTAGGCTGGCAGTTGGCAACCCCAGAGATCCTCCTGTATCGGCCCCCCACGCTGCTGGGGTCACAGTTGTGTGCAGCCACGCCCAGCTTTTTAACAGGACTTCTGAGGATTTGAACTCATGTTCTCATTCTTGCACAGCAAGCATGTTTATCCACTGAGCCATCTCCCAGGTTTCTGAACTTTTGAAAGTACTATATACATAATTACCCAGCTTCAGGTTTCCTATTCTTTCTGTTTCTTTTCTTTTCTTTATTATTTTGAGCATCTGTTGTAGACCAGTCTGGCCTTGAGCTCACAGATTTCTGCCTGCCTCTGCCTCAGAGTGTGCTGGGATTAAATGTGTGCGCCACCACCACGATGGGCTCTACAACCATTCTTATGACCAAAAGCTGTGTTGTGGGTCTCCAGAAGCATAGAATCACACACACACACACACACACACACACACAAACACACACACACACTATTGTATTATAAGCTCATATACTTATAAAGGCATAAAGGTCCCACAGTCTTCCATCTATGCAATGGTGGCCCAAGAAAGCCCGTGGTGCATCCCTGTGAACTAGAGGGCTGATTGTATAAGTTTCAGTTAAGAGCAAAGCCTCATGTCCCAACACAAGCAATCAGGCATACACAGCAAATTTCCTTATCTCAGCTTTTTTTGGGTTCTATTTAGGTCCTTGATGAATGGGCTGATGGGATCTCTGAAGCCTATTCACTTAGGAGGGTCATCTACTTTATTCAGCCACTCATTCAAATGCTTACCTCATTGACACACCCTGCCACGCTCCCAGAAATAATGTTTAATTTGACACATAAAATTAACTTTCATAGGGGTCTTACATACATGCAAGCACTACACTCATATACACAAAACAGAAATAATAAATAATTTAAAGATAACTTTCATAAACACATAGATAAACCCAAAGACCCCTGAGTAGCAGCAACAACTTCAGTGCTGTTGGTAGAATAGTAAGAACAGAAGAAATTTTGACTGTCTTTAATAAGATACAAACTGTCACACTGGTTGTTATCTGGAAGGCCCATTAATATTTCTGTATGTAGAATCTTCTTTGTATTAATGAAGGAGAAAAATTACAATAATGCATATTTTTGCAAAAAAAGAGAAACTTTGTAAACGGGGATGAAGTTCAAGTTTACTAATACCTGGAATAAATGCTTCATAACCTAAATACAGAAAACACTAATTACTGTATAGTTATTGTTCACAGTTCTTATTAACTAGAAAGGAGTAATTTAATCACATATTTGTAGCTGACTTAGTTACAATAACGATCATTAACAGCCATGTAGCAGTTTGTTTGTATAATTTCCTCTTCTGTTTTACTCAGGCTAATAAATCAGTAAAAATATAATTTTGTGGTAATTTTCCTTTTCCCACTTAATTTTTACTATGTAGAACTTTAGTGTTTCAGTAAATCTTCCAAGTTAAAACCATTTTCCCTAGGAAAGAGAATATTAAGAATGACTAGGACACTAAATTGTGGAGAAAAAATGTCTAGATTTGTAAGAGCTGTGTGTGGATTTTTTTTTCCTCATCAATATGATGTAGATTGTTTTGAACAATTTAATAGCCTATTTTTTTGTTTTAAATAGCAATATGAAAAAGTTGAACAGCCAAAGTTGATTACTGAGGTTAGTGTACTATGTTGAATGCAATGCTAGACTACTTTGTTTTATTTTTTTTTATTTAAAAAAATTTTTTTATTATTATTATTTATCTTTGTATGTGTATGAATGTACTGTCTGCATGCAGGTCTGTGCACCCGTGTCGTGCAATGCCGCGGAGGTCAGAAGAGGGTCTCGGATTCCCCTGGAACTGGAGTTCTCCTGGAATTGGAGTTACAGACGGTTCTTAGCCGCCATGTGGGTGCTGGGGATCGAACCCGGGTCCTCTGCAAGAGCGTCTGTGCTCTTAACCGCTAGGCTATCTCTCCAGTCCCATAGACTACTTTGAAGAAATAAAACATTACAAATTTTTTTTGGAAAGTGAATGTTTTTAAGTCTATGAAATCCTCATGTACTTCCTTTTGAGCTGGATAATCTTCCTCCTCCTCTTTTTTCACTACTGGGGATTGACCAGGGCCTTGCACATTAGGCAAGTGCCCTACCACTGAGCTTGACCCCAGCACCTTTTATTTTTCTTTTGACTATGTAGCCCAGGCTGACCTAGAACTTTTGTCCCAAGTAGCTGGAATTAGAATCTTGATCCTCTATGCCTGGTGTGGGCTGGAAGATTTTGCGTGTGTATTTATATTTATGTGGGTGTTCAACACATTCCACAGGAGCCATCTACCTTGTTTTCCAAAAATATTACATTTTTTTACTTAGTGTGTGTGTGTGTGTGTGTGTGTGCACATGCCATGGTACACATACCATGGAGGTAAGAGGACAAGTGTAAAAAGTGGACTCTTAGCTGGGCGTGGTGGCGCACGCCTTTAATCCTAGCACTTGGGAGGCAGAGGCAGGCGGATCTTTGTGAGTCAAGGCCAGCCTGGTCACAAAGTGAGTTCCAGGACAGCTGGGTGCTACAGGGAGACCCTGTCTTGAAAAGACCAAAAAAAAAAAAAAGTGGACTCTTTCCTTCCACCATCTGGACCCAAGGGCCTTCATCCCTAAACATCTGCCAGCCTACCTTGTTATTTATTATTATTAATTTATGTATTATTTATTTGGTCTTTTTGAGACAGGACCTCCTATAGCCCAGCTAGTCTGTAACTCACTATGTAGACCCAGCAGCCTTGAACCAAAAAAGATCTGCCTGCCTCTGCTGCCTCCCCAGGTGTGTACACTGAGCCCAGCACCAATCTTTTGTGTGTGTGTGTGTGTGTGTGGGTTTGAGACAGGGTCCTCCTGGTAGCCCCAGCTGGCCTGAAACTCAACTTGTAGCCAGGCTGGACTGAACTCACAGAGATTCGCCTGCCTCTGCCTCCTGAGTGCTAGGATTAAAGGCATGTGCCACCACGCCCAGTTTAAAGATGGTTCTTAACCACCATGTGGGGTGCTGGGAATCGAACCTGAGTCCTCTGCAAGAGCAGTTGGCACTCTTTTTTTTTTTTTTTTTTAATTTTTATTAATTTTATTTATTCTGTATGTGTATGAATGTACTGTCTGCATGCAAGTTTGTGCACCCACCCTTGTCGTGCAATGCCGTGCGGAGGTCGAAGAGGGTGTCGGATTCCCCTGGAACTGGAGTTCCCCTGGAATTGGAGTTCAGACGGTTCTCGGCCGCCATGTGGGTGCTGGGGATCGAACTGGGTCCTCTGCAAGAGCGTTGGCGCTCCTAACCCTAGAGCCCTCTCCCAGCCCAGCATTGGCACTCTTAACTACGAGTCCATCTCTCCAGGGCCCCATACCTTTTTTTAAAGACAGGGTTTATGACTAGGCCTGAGCTTGCCAAGTAAGGCTAGGCTGGCTGTGCTGTGCTGGAATTTCGAGAATGAAATGTCACACTTACTTTGTACATGTTACTGGGAATCAATTCAAGTCTCCATGCTGAAATGGGACACTTTCTGAGATATTTCTGGGATGGATTATTTTGAAGGAATCCCCCAGAATACATACTGTATAATTCTATACCATGACACACATTTAATTCTTAATTATATTGCCTTACTGTGTTGCACACAAAGCAGATTTCTGTCTCAGGGCCTTTGGACTTGCTACTCCATCAAATAGGTCATTCCTTAGATGGTCATAGCTTGGTCTCTCACATAAATTTCTGCTCAGTATCACTTCCTCAGAGTAGTCTTCCCTGATCAGCTCATCTAAAAATAGCAGGTTACTATCCTTTTAGCCTGCTTTTTTCCCCATGGCATTTATCACTGTCTGGCTTTGAATGCTCACCTTAACCACTGGAATACAAGGTTCATGAAGGCAAGGACGAATCAGCATGGTTCTTTACTATATCTGAAGAGCCTGGCATATAATTGCCCAGGACATATTTGTTGAATTAATTGAATAAATTGCAATTTGAGTTTAAATATTTACCTTTTTTTGCTTCCTCAACCAGACAGTAAATTCCTGGAAAGCAGCCAAAGGCCCTGGTTGATTATTTAACTTTTCTAAAGCCATTAACTTAGCTCTGCATGGAGGATGTCCACCCCAGGATCTGCTGGAAGATATGCTGTTGATGGGGGGGGGGGCTAGTCAGCCGGGGTTCAGTATGCCTTGCCTTTCAGCCACTTTTGACTTCACCTCATTTGGTTATTTTGGCAACACTGTAGTATTCTTTAACGTTTGCCAAAAGAAATAAGTCTTCAAATACAACAAATATTATTTTCTGGTATGTACTGTTGTAACCAAAAAATTATTTATATTTATTTATTATTTGTCTTTTCGAGACAGGGTCTCCCTGTATGCCCCAGCTGTCCTGGAACTCACTCTCTGTAGCCAGGCTGGCCTTGAACTCACAAAGATCCGCCTGCCCTCTGCCTCCAAGTGCTAGGATTAAAGGCATGTGCCACCATGCAACGGTGTTTTGTAACCAAAAATTTTTAACAAATAGCAGTGGCATTTAATGTTAGAGGACATTGGGGAAATGTGTTAAATAACCGAGAATACCTGTATTTGGACATGTATATGTGCATAGAGAGATTTGGGGAGGAATGTTTAACAAAGTCTACACGATGGCTATTTCTGCATAGTAGGCTTTCTTTTTCTTTTAAAGCCAGGTTGTTAGTATTCTAGGCTGGATTCCAACTCTGATAATGACCTTGAACTTCTGATCTCTGGCTGTCTATAGGGTTGTGAGATGACATTTTAAAGTTTCATATATGCAGATAAACACTACCAACTGATCTATAGTATTCAGCCAGTTGAAATGTTACTTTTTTTTTTTGTTGTATGAGTGTACTGCTGAATGCAGTCTGTGCACCCGTGTCGTGCAATGCCGTGGAGGTCAGAAGAAGGGTCGGATTTTGAACTGGAGTTCCCAGCTGGAGTTAAAGACTGTTTTAGCCGCCTTTGTGGGTGCTGGGATCGAACCCGGGTCCTCTGCAAGAGCATTCGGTGCTCTTAACCGCTGAGCCATCTCTTTTTTTTTTTTTTTTTTCGAAGAAAGAAAGAATAGAGCAATGCTTCATTCTTTGGCAAATACTCTCTTCTTTCCCCAAACACACACACACACTATAAAACTTTTCAGTACACTTGAGCTCCCATGTCTAAAGGCCAAAATCAGGTGTCAGGGACTTGCTTCTGAATCAGAAGCAAGCTGACGACATGCCCACGGAATGCACTCTCATCGTTCTCTCTTGATGATTTAAAGTACTGAAACCTTCCTTTTTCTTGTATTTTTTTTCCACAGGAAAGAAAACACAGAAACCACCTTCTGAAATAATCCACCAATGGCAAGCAATATGGTTATTTTTAGGCTTACAAGGGTTTGGGCTTTCTTAGTTAACAAACTTGAAGGGCTTTATGAGACTGTTGGCGCACCTTGGGGTGCTGGCAAGCCCGGGAACCATGCGAGGCCGCGCGCGCGAGTGTTTAGGGGTCGCATGCGCGCTCACGCGAGGCTGCAGAGCCCGCTCTGGAACCAGACGCGTGAGCAGTCGCAGATCCCAGGAGCTTGAGGCAACCTCAGGCGGCCGCGCGCCGCAGGGCGGGGCTGGGGCCGCGGGGCCGCGTGCAGGCCCGGCCGCCCGAGCGGAAGCGCCCTCCCCCGTGCGCGCGGCGCGCGGCCCGGAGCCCCGGGGGCCGGGCCCCGGCGGAGGGGGCGGAGCGGAGAGGCGGGCGGCACTTCCCAGTCGCTTCCCGCGGAGTCGGCGGCTGCCTCGTGGGCCTCGGAGGCTAGGCAGCAGGAGCGGAGCCGAGCGGTGGTGCGCGCGGGCGGCGGAGGCGCCCGGACGCTCAGGTACGTGCGGCCCCGGCACAGCAGGCGCGGGGCGGTTGGCTGGGCGGTTGCGGCCCCCGTCGCTCGCCCCGGCCTCTGTGACGCGCTGTGCGGCCTCGGGCGCCGGCTGGAGCGGCCCGGCGGCGGAGTGAGGGCGGAGCCGGGGCGGAAGGGGGCGGAGCCGTCCGCCGTCGGAGGCCCCGCCCCTGGGCCGAGCAGAGCGGACGCTACGGAGCAGGCGCGTCCTGCTGCCGCCGCCGCCGCCCCGCCTCCGCCGCTCCGCTCCGCGCCTGCCGCCGCCGCGCGCCGGCCGCGCGCCGCCGCCGCCGCCGTCCCGGCGCCCTTCTCGGGAGCCACGCCGCCATTTTCACGGGGATCCCGGTGACAGGGGCTCGGCGGAGGGCGGAGGGAGGGGGGAGGGCCTGTGAGTCCTGAGGGCGGGAGCGACGCCGCCGGCGCCGGCCGGGCTCCCTGCGCGACCCGCGGCGGGCCCCGGGTGGCAGCGGCGCGTGCGGCGGCCGAGGCGGGCGGCGCCTCAGGCGGGTGGCGGCGGCGGCCCCTGCGGCAGCCGGAGGGGCGGGGGCAGCGGCCGCCGCCGTTTGATGGATCCGAGGATCGCCTGGTTCCAGCCAGAGCAGCTCGGACCGTCCAACAGTCTGTGGATGCAGATCTGGGAGACGACCCAGGGGCTGAGGAACCTCTACTTCAACCACCACTGTCACAGCAGCGGCACGAGCGGGCGGCGGCGGGGCGGGCGGCGGCGGCGGCGGCAGACACAGCAGCAGAAGCAGCACAGCAGCAGCACGGCCACCGGCGGGAGCGGCAGCAGCACCGGCAGCTCCGGGGGCGCGGGCCCTGCCCCGGCCGGCATGTATCGCTCCGGGGAGCGCCTGCTGGGCGGCCACGCTCTGCCCGCGGAGCAGCGGGACTTCCTGCCCCTAGAGACGACCAACAACAACAACAACACACCAGCCGGCGCCGGGGCTCGCAGGGCGGGGCCAGCCGCCCCTCGGCGTCCTCGTCACCTCGGCGGTCCTCGTCCCGCACCCGTCGACTCCGCCCCGCCGCCGAGTCTGCGGACCCGGCCTCGGGCAGCAGCAACAAGAGGAAGCGCGACAACAAGGCCAGCACCTACGGACTCAACTACACGCTGCTGCAGCCCAGCGGAGGGCGCGCCGCGGGGGGCGGCCGTGTGGACGGCGGCGGGGGTGTGTACAGCGGGACCCCGTGGAAGCGGAGAAACTACAACCAGGGAGTCGTGGGGTGAGTGTGGCCCTGCGGCCTGCGGGTCTGGCCGGTGCACACGCGCAGCCGGGCACACGCCCACGGGGGGTGGGGAGCCCCAGCGAAGCTGCTGTCCCCGGCTTCGAGGACCATTCATTCCTGCATCCAGCAGCCATCCTCGGCGGTCCACGCCTTCTCCGCCTTCTCCGGGATTACCCCCGCTTCCTTAGTCATCCTCGGCTTCCTCCTGTCCTGACTGGCCATACCCCCAGCTCAGTCCATCCTCCGAGCTGTCCTCCGACCCCTAGCGCCCCACATCTTCTTTCGTCTTCCCCATCCTACCCCGCCAGACGGCTTCCTTAGTACTGGGATTAAACATTCTTTTGCCTGAGAATATTTCTGCCTTAGCGTCTTTAGAGGGTTAGGACCCAGAGGTGCTTTTCTTGCCAAGAATAGAAACATCCAGAATGCTCCACTCCCTCCCCCAGTTCCTGACAAGAATCTGGTCAGCCCTGAAAGTCACTGCCTGCTTGCTCTGGACCCCGGCCCTCTTTTTGTTTTTTTTTTTTACTTAAAGAGGGAGAAAAAAAAAATCTTTGGTATAGCATGTCCTGATCTGGTGAGGTAAAGCACCAGCATGACAGGAAGTTTTAGGCCCGAACCAGGAAAATATGGTGACTTCTTCTGAGCCCTCCTAGAACTTTCCAAGACTTCATGGTTGGCGGTTTCTCACTGTGAAGTTGTCACAGTGGCAGAGATAGCAGTGTTTTTCATTAGGGGTGACTGTGCTAGTGAATGAATTTTGCACCAGTGACTTTGTGTTTAAAGTTCAGCTCTTACAAAATGGGATTTTACCTGAGCCCTGGTGAATTATGTACATAAGCTGGGAATGTTTCCAGCCCCATTTCCCTTCTGGAAGAGCTACTGTGCTCCACTAGGTTAAGATGAGGCCTTTTACTTTTTCTTTCTTTTTTTTTTTTTTCCTCCCTCTCTCCCTGCCCTCCCTCCCCTTCCTTCCTGTTTTTGGAAATAGTGTATCCCTGGTAGCCTGCAGCCTGTCCTGGAACTCACTATATAGGACCAGGCTGGCTTGACTCCACAGAGATCCACATGCTCTGCCTTTGCCTTTCCTCTGCCTCTTCAGTGCTGGGATTAAAGCGTGTGCCAACCACGCCCAGCTTTTTGTTCTTCTTTTAAATAAAATGAGCTTCTGAACTATGGTGTGGTGAATTGGTGTTGGTGTGTGTGTGTGTTGGTGTGTTGTGGTGGTGTGGCATATAAGAGAGGGGGGTTAGGTTATGGTGTGTTTGTAGCTCAGGTATGGAAAAATCAGTTTTGAAATGCTTCTGGTTTTCAGGGCCTGTTTTGTAGTGAGGGCTAGCATACACAGAGGAAATCACCAGTTAGTAATCTGTGTGAATCTTTCTTAGATTCACCCATTTAGATCTAGTCTGGTTGGCAAGGAGGGATGCGGTCTGTAGGTTACATCTGCTTGTAGGTGGTGTCTGCTAAATACTACTGCAACTCCCACCTTTGTAGAAGTCATGTGGGCCAAGACTGGGGCTGGGGGCTACCTTTGAAGAGGAGACCCTTCCTGGTGAGTCTTCTGCTCAGCATCAAGGGCCCTCTCTATGGCCAGCACATTTTATTAAAGCCTTGTATTTCCATTTTGTTAGCATTTCCAAGTTAAAGCATAAACCTGTGGTTTAGTGACAACAAATTGATACTGAGAAGTTCTGGTAGTTTTGAGTTACAGGAATAAGCACTGGTTAAGTAATCACTGTCAACTAAAACCTCCAAGTTACCAAATTCCATTTTACTGAAGCCTCTGTGCCTGTTTATAGAAAAGATACATTATAAATCCAAAATACTGGCTGCTTCTGTTTTTAATAGTGAGGAGCAATTCTCCTTTCTCCTTGCTGTGTAAGGTAAATCCAGCGAAGGTTCACTCTTGAACTTGCATAGAAGCTTCAAATACTACATTGCCCTTAGAAAGGTCAGGGAGGAATTTCATTTCCCTGTGGGATTACTGCTTAAAAACTGATTGTAAATTTGTTAAATGTCTTATCACTCAATCAGACTTTTGAATAATCTTTTTCCTCTTAAAGGACACCAACAAGTTAGAAGATTGGTTTGCAATTTTGTCAATGCTGAGACTTTCTAGTTTTGGAGAAATATATCAAGTAGTTCCCAAGAATGTTTTCTAAGCAACTTAATGTCTACTGATTGTTTTTGGATTTGCATGCATATCTTTACTTCTTAGCATTTTAAGAAGACTACTGTTTTTTTTATTAGAAATTCAACATTTATTTATTTTGTAGTGTGTGTTTCTGTGTGTGTATACTTGAATGTGCCATGGTGTGTGTGAGGGGGGGCCATCACAGGAGAACTTGTTTCTTTTGTTTTTTTTTTGGTTGGTGGTCTTTTCGAGACAGGTCTCCCTGAAGCCCCGCTGTCCTGGAAGCGTGCTCCGGTAAGACCAGTCTGGCCTTGAACTTACAGATGCACCTGCCCTGGCCGCCTCCCAAGTGCTAGGATGAAGCGTGCGCCACCACACCGGGCTCAAGAGAAACTTTTTTTTTTTTTGGTTTAATTTTATTAGTTATTTTTGTATGTGTATGAATGTATTGTCTGCATGCAGGTCTGTGCACCCATGTTTGGGCAAATGCCGCGGAGGTCAAAGAGGGTTTCAGATTCCCCTGAACGGGAGTTCTCCTGGAATGGGGAGTTACAGACGTTTCTTAGGCCGCCATGTGGGTCTGGGGATCAACCCCGGGTCCCTCTGCAAGAAGCGTCGGTGCTCTTAACCGCTAGGCTAATCTCTCCAGCCCCTCAAGAGAATGGTTAAGAGTTGGTTGTTTCCTTCTATCTTGTAGGTCCCAGTGATCAAACTCAGGTCAGCACGCTTGGTGCAAGGCACCTTTAATTGCTAAGCCATCTTTCTGGTCCAGTTTTAACAAAATTTCATCTATTGATTGACTAGTTGAGAGAGAGAGCTAGAGAGAGAGAGAGATATATAGATAGAGAGAGAGATAGAGAATGAATATGAATGCGGGGGTTAGGTGCCAACAGGGGGGGTGTGTGTACATTAGGTCAGGTGACAACTTTCAGGAGTTGGCATCTTCCTTTCATCATGTGGGTCTTGAGCACTGAACTCAAGTCATCAAGGGCGTGACTGCAAGTGCCTTTACCTATTTGAGACGTACCGTGGGGCCTAGTTTTTTGCTTTTTTAGATATCAATTCAGTTAAAAGAATAATGAACTTTTGAGTGCACCTCAGTGTTGTGCTTTATGGAGATTAAATTGAGTACAACTCTTACCAACATTTTCTGTGTTCTTGGGATTTAGCTGGTAACCTTAACTGTGCTGGTAGTAGACAGTATGGTTCCTGGTATTCTTGAGCTGGCTCTTCAGATAGGGACATGGAGCCACACAGCACGTGAAAGTGGATTAGCTCCAGATTGCTGTCTGCTTCTCAGTGTCCTTTGTGTCTCAGTTCTTTGTGGCAGGGCTTGACCTACTCTTTGAGTAGTCTTTTAATATACAGTTCAAAATCCTGACTTCTTCCATTGCCTAAGTTTCGTAGTTTCTTGTGGTGTTTTTTTTTATTTATTTTTGTTTATTTTTTTAATTTTTTTTCTTTTTTTCCTTAATTTGCTTCATGCTCTTGGTAGTGTAAACTTTGGTTTAACCCTTTCATGGATATGTTCCCTTTTATCCACTGGATGGAAAGGGAACTCTTGGATTTCTCCTAAAGTCCCTCCCCTTTTTTTTGGTCGTTTTGGAGACAGGGTCTAACAACTTTAGTCCCAGTTGGCTTGGAGCTCGCTTGTACACCAGGCTGGCCTTGACCTACAAATGCTGTGGGATGAAAGCGCGCGCCAAACTAAAAGTCTTCCTTTTTTTTTTTTTTGTAAACTTTTTTAATATTTATTTACTTAATTTATTTTTTGTATGTGTATGAATGGTACTGTCCTGCATGTAGTTTGTGCACCCGGATCGTGCAATGCCTCGGAGGTCAGAAGAGGGTCTCGGTTCCCCCTGGAACTGGAGTTCTTCTGAATTGGAGTTACAGATGGTCTCGCCATCATGTGGGTACTGGGATCGAACCCAGTCCTCTGCAAGTGCAGTACGGTGCTCTTAAAACCGCTAGGCTATCTCTCCAGCACCCGAAAGTTTATTCTTTAATGTTGATGAATGTACTGGTCTGCATGCAGGTCTGTGCACCCGTGTCATGCATGCTGGCGGAGGTCCAAAGAGGGTTGGTTGGATTCCCTGGAACTGGGAGTTAAATACGGTTCTCAGCTGCCATGTGGGTGCTGGGGATGTGACCTGGGTCCTCTGGAAAGCATCAGTCGGCGTTCTTAAACACTAGCCATCTCTCCAGCCCAAACATTATTTGTTTATTTGATTATTTATTATGTATGTATTATTTTATTTATTTATTTACTTTCAAGAACAGGTGTCTCCCTGTAGTCCCAGCTGTCCTGGAACTCACTCTGTAAGACCAGGCTGGCAATGAACTCACAAAGAGGCCGCCTGCCTCTTCCTCCTCAAGTGCTGGGATTAAGGGCGGGCACCACCACGAAGTCTTCCTTTTTTTTTTTTTTTTTTAAACTTTTTTTAATAGTTTATTCTTATTGATTTATTTATTATTTATTTATTTGTGTATGTGTATGAAGGTACTGTCTGCATGTAAGGTTGGTGCACCCATGTCGTGCAATGCTCCGGAGGTCAAAGAGGTCTCAGATTCCCCTGGAACTGGAGTTTCTCCTGGAATTGGGTTCCAGATGGTTCTGAGCCATCATGTGAGTAATGGTGATCGAACCCAGGTCCTCTGCAAAGTGCAGTCGGTTGCCGTCCTTAACAGTTAGACTATCTCTCCAGCCCTAATAGTTATTCTTAATGTATGAATGACTGTCGGCATGCAGGTCTGTGCACCCGTGTCATGCAATGCTGCGGAGGGTCAGAAGAGGGTGTTGGATTCCCCTGGAACTGGAGTGAAATACGGTTCTCTGCCGCCATGTGGTGCTGGGGTCGGACCCGGGTCCTCTGTAAGAGCAGGTCGGCGTTCTTAAACACTAGGCCAGCTCTCCAGCCAAACATTTATTTGTTTTATGTATTTATTTTATTTATGTATTTATTTATTTATTTATTTATTTATTTATTTATTTTATTTAAGTTATTTATTTATTTATTTATCTTTTCAAGACAGGGTCTCACTGTAGCCCCAGCTGTCCGGGAACTCACGTGGTAGACCAGAGCTGCTGAACTCACAAAGATCCACCTGCCGCATGCCGCCAAGTCGGGATTAAAGGCGCGTAGGCCGACCACAAAGTCTTTCCTTCGTTTTTTTTTTTTTTAACAAAAAAAAAAAAAAAAACTTATTTATTTATTATTATTTTTGTAGTGTATGAATGTAACTTCCTGCATGTAGGTTTGTGCCCCTTCCGTGCATGCCTCGGAGGTCAGAAGAGGTCTCGGATTCCCCGGAACGGAGTTTCTCCTGGAATTTGAGTTACAGATGGTTCTCAGCCACCATGTGGGTGCTGGGGTGAACCCGGGTCCTCTGCAAGTGGCCCATGTCGGTGCCTGAACCGCTAGCTATCTCTCAAGCCCTAATAGTATATTCTTTAATATATGAGGTACGTCTGCATGCAGGTCCTGTGCAACCCTGTCCGTGCAATGCTGCGGAGTTCAGAAGAGGTGTTGATTCCCCTGGAACTGAGTTTAAAACGGTTCTCAGCTGCCAAGAGTGTGGGTGCTGGGGAATCGGACCCCGGGTCCTCTGTAAGAGCAGTCGGCGTTCTTAAACACTAGGGCCATCTCTCCAGCCCAACAGTTATTTATTTATTATTTATTTATTTATTTGATTTATTTAGTTATTTTATTTATTTATCTTTGTTCAAGACAGGGGTCTCCCTGTAGGCCCAGCTGTCCTGGAACTCACTCTGTATAGACCAGGCTGGCCTTGAACTCACAAAGATCCGCCTGCCTCTGCCTCCCAATGCTGGGATGAAAGGAGCGCGCCACCACGCAGTCTTCCTTTTTTTTTTTTTTTTTTTTTGAACTTTTTTTAATGTTTCTTATTTATTTATTGTTTGTATGTATGAAGTACTTTCTGCAGGTAGGTTTGTGCAACCCATGTTCGTGCAATGCCTCGGAGGTCAGAAGAAGGTCGCGGATTCCCCTGGAACTGGAGTTCTCCTGGATTGGAGTTCAGAGGGCTTCAGCCACCATGTGGGTGCTAGGGATTGAACCCAGGTCCTCTGCAAGTGCAGCGGTGCTCTTAAACCGCTAGGCGATCTCTCCAACCCCTAATAGTTATTCGTTTTTTTTTTTTTTTTTTTTTTTAGTTTTTATTTATTTTCTGTATGTGTATCAATGATACTGTCTGCCATGCAGGTCTGTGCACCCGTGTCGTGCAATGGCCGCGAGGTCAGAAGAGGGTGTCAGATTCCCCTGGAACTGGAGTTCTCCCTGGAATTGGAGTTCAGACGGTTCTCAGCGCCATGTGGGTGCTGGGGTCGACCCGGGTTCTTTTAGAGCGTGTCAGCGCTGCTTAACCGCTATGCCATCGTCTCCAGCCCAATAGTTTTCTTTAAAGTGTATGAATGTACTGTCCTGCATGCAAGTCCGTGCACTCGGTCGTGTGGTGTGGGGGGGGGGGGGGGGGGGGGGGGGGGGGGGGGGGGGGGGTGGGGGGGGGGGGGGGTGGGGGGGGGAGAGGGGGGGGGGGGGGGGGGGGGGGGGGGGGGGGGGGGGGGGGGGGGGGGGGGGGGGGGGTCAGTGCTGCGGAGGTCAGAAGAGGGTGTATGGATTCCCCCGCCTGGAAAGCTGGAGTTAAATAGGAGGTTGCTCAGGCTGGGCGCATGTGGAGTGCTGGGGGATGCGGACCCAGGAGGTCCTCTTAAGCAGTCGGGCTGTTGCTTAAGCAATAGGCGCATCTCTCAGCCCAAACATTTGTTTATGTATGTATTTATTTTTTATCTCTTCAATTTACAGGGTGCTCGCGCTGTAGTCCCAGGCTGTCCTGAGGCTATCAGCGCATGTAGTACGCATTGGCGGGCATTGAACTCACAAGGATCACACGCTAGGGCCTCGGGGCTTCCCGAGGGCATAGATTAAGAGGCGTGGGCGGCACACCACGCCTGGCTAAGTCTTCCTTTTTAAACAAAACTCTTTAAGGCTTACTCTCTCAGCCTTTGACCGGTGAAGCAACAAGCTCAAACTCAAGGAGGTTATTTTCATTCTCTTTATTTTTATTTATATGTGGACTGAGCGTCAACCCAAGGCCTGCTCATCTTATGCAAGGACCTAACATTGAGCTGTAGTTACAGAGGGTCGTGATTTGTTTTCAACTGTTTATTGGGATGGCATGAGCTTATTACAGTTGGCCGAGGGCGGGCGTCTTGGTAAACTCAACTTTGTAGGCCAGGCTGGTTTTGAAATCTCTGTTCTCCTGGGCTTCAGTCTCCAAAATAGCAAGGGATTACAGCGCTTGAGGCTGCAAGGTCCGCAGCTTCGCTTCTAATTTTTTTTTGTTTGTCTATCTTGGGCTTTAGTCCCCTCTAAGGCTGGCTGTGGTACAGGATGCAGTACACTAGCACCTTTTCCTTAACCATGGAAATGAGCTGGAAGCTCTTTTCAAAGGATCAGCTATTGTTCATCATGGGAAAAGGAGGGTGGCAAAGTTGTAAGCACAGGACTTACAGGTTTTCAGAGGCCTGAGTCTTGGCCTGGTGTTCAGAAACTTATAAAATATACTTATTGCCTCACTAAGCTCATGACGCTGGGGTTGTGTTGGCTGTCCTGCAAGGTCAAGGTTTCAGAGACACGGTCAGCTATGTTTTGGGTTATGAATTAGCAGAAGGGGTGTTGGGGAGTCTCCAGGACAAAGCTTAGTCTTTTGAGGTTTGGAGGCTCTGGGAAATTGAAGGGCCCGGCTGCTTATGTGTGCTGGGGAATCATAATTCTTCCAGCAAGCTGTACCTCAACCCTGGAAAGCCTAAATTTAAGGAATAGTTCTTGAACTAGAATTGTAGGAATTGGGGGTGGGAGGAAGGAAAAAATGTTAGGAGGCTATTTATATTGGATAGGATCCTGACCTTTAGTGGGTTTAATTTTCTAAGATTTTTTTTTTTTTTTAATTTTATTTAATTTTGTGTAAATGAATGTACTGTTTGGGGGCGTGTAGGTTCTGGGGGAATCTGGGGCACTTGGCCGTGTCGTGGCGATGAGGAGCCGCGGTAAGGTGCCGAAGAGGGTCTCGGATTCCCCTGGAAGCTGGAGTTCCATGCCTGGAATTTGGAGTTTCAGACGGGTTCTCAGCCTCCATGTGGGTGGGGCTGGGGATCGAACGGTCCAGGGTCTCTGCAATGGAGCTGTGCGTGCTCATTGGTTTTTTGGGGGGGGGTGGTGGGGGGGGGGGGGGGGGGGGGGGGGGGGGGGGGGGGGGGGGGGGGGGGGGTTTAAAGGGGGGGGGGGGGTGGGAGGGGGGGGGGGGGTGGGGGGGGGGGGGGGGGTGGGTGTTGTTTTTTCTTTGGGGGGAAGGGGGGGGGAAGGAGGAGAGGGGTGGGGGGGGGGAAAGGGGGAAAAAGGGGGGGGGGGGGTGTGTGCTTAAACGTCCGCTAGCCATCTGCTCCTAGGCCCATGGGGTTATATTATTAATAATTGCACTATAGTTCTGAATTTGAGCAACAGAGGAAATGCTTGTTCTTACTGGATGTAAGAGCTTACTGTTGGAAGATACGTTTATATTTAGGTGGAACTGTCTAGGCAGAGTTGGGGTTAGGGGATGAGGGACATTGGTCTTTACTGCTGTAGGGCAACATCCTCCCCTATGTACTGCCACCTTTCCTACCTTTCACTGTGTGATATTAAGCCCCAGGTGCTGAGAGCTTTTCAGTGCTGGTGTCGTTGCTTATTTCTTCACTGTAGTCTAATCATGGGATTGCTGTTCCTTCTGGGCTCCACAGCATGAGGCAGATTACACTAGGTTGTAGTTGGAAAGATTTAGGATTGTATTGCCATGGTGCGTGGCCGGGCAGTTTAGATTTCTGCTAAATTTGCTTTAATGGAACTGAGAAGGCGCTTTGGTTATTTATTTTTACTGATTTGAATGGCTGAAATAGAGCTGTCAAGGGAGAGACATTGCTAAAGTGCTGAGTGTGTTTGGATCAGGGCTTTAATCCTAGGCACTTGGGAGGGCAGAGAAAGGTGCTCTCTATGGGTATCAAGGTGGCAGTCCTGATGCTGCATGGGAGTTCGCAGCGTGCTGCGGGGGGCTATAGGGAGACCTGTATCAAAAAAGAGCAAAAAAAAAAAAAAAAAAACTTCAAACAAAAGCGGCCAAGCAACAACAACACAATTATAGGGGATGTAGTGTAAGCTTTTCCTCTGACATGTAACTTCATAGGTTGAGAGTTGGCCCAGCCATCTGGTTTCACACTNTTTTTATTAATTTTATTTATTTCTGTATGTGTATGAATGTACTGTCTGCATGCAAGTCTGTGCACCCGTGTCGTGCAATGCCGCGGAGGTCAGAAGAGGGTGTCGGATTCCCCTGGAACTGGAGTTCCCCTGGAATTGGAGTTTCAGACGGCTCTCGGCCGCCATGTGGGTGCTGGGGATCGAACCTGGGTCCTCTGCAAGAGCGTTGGCGCTCCTAACCGCTAGGCCATCTCTCCAGCCCAGCAGTTGGCACTCTTAACTACTGAGCCATCTCTCCAGCCCCATACCTTTTTTTAAAGACAGGGTTTATGACTAGGACCTGAGCTTGCCAAGTAGGCTAGGCTGGCTGTGCTGTGCTGGAATTTCGAGAATGAAATGTCACACTTACTTTGTACATGGTTACTGGGAATCAAATTCAAGTCTCCATGCTGAAATGGGAAGCACTTTACTGAGATATTTCTGGGATGGATTATTTTGAAGGAATCCCCCAGAATACATACTGTATAATTCTATACCATGACACACATTTAATTCTTAATTATATTGCCTTACTGTGTTGCACACAAAGCAGATTTCTGTCTCAGGGCCTTTGGACTTGCTACTCCATCAAATAGGTCATTCCTTAGATGGTCATAGCTTGGTCTCTCACATAAATTTCTGCTCAGTATCACTTCCTCAGAGTAGTCTTCCCTGATCAGCTCATCTAAAAATAGCAGGTTACTATCCTTTTAGCCTGCTTTTTTCCCCATGGCATTTATCACTGTCTGGCTTTGAATGCTCACCTTAACCACTGGAATACAAGGTTCATGAAGGCAAGGACGAATCAGCATGGTTCTTTACTATATCTGAAGAGCCTGGCATATAATTGCCCAGGACATATTTGTTGAATTAATTGAATAAATTGCAATTTGAGTTTAAATATTTACCTTTTTTTGCTTCCTCAACCAGACAGTAAATTCCTGGAAAGCAGCCAAAGGCCCTGGTTGATTATTTAACTTTTCTAAAGCCATTAACTTAGCTCTGCATGGAGGATGTCCACCCCAGGATCTGCTGGAAGATATGCTGTTGATGGGGGGGGGGGCTAGTCAGCCGGGGTTCAGTATGCCTTGCCTTTCAGCCACTTTTGACTTCACCTCATTTGGTTATTTTGGCAACACTGTAGTATTCTTTAACGTTTGCCAAAAGAAATAAGTCTTCAAATACAACAAATATTATTTTCTGGTATGTACTGTTGTAACCAAAAAATTTATTTATTTATTTATTATTTGTCTTTTCGAGACAGGGTCTCCCTGTAGCCCCAGCTGTCCTGGAACTCACTCTGTAGACCAGGCTGGCCTTGAACTCACAAAGATCCGCCTGCCTCTGCCTCTCAAGTGCTAGGATTAAAGGCATGTGCCACCATGCACGGTGTTTTGTAACCAAAAAATTTTAACAAATAGCAGTGGCATTTAATGTTAGAGGACATTGGGGAAATGTGTTAAATAACCGAGAATACCTGTATTTGGACATGTATATGTGCATAGAGAGATTTGGGGAGGAATGTTTAACAAAGTCTACACGATGGCTATTTCTGCATAGTAGGCTTTCTTTTTCTTTTAAAGCCAGGTTGTTAGTATTCTAGGCTGGATTCCAACTCTGATAATGACCTTGAACTTCTGATCTCTGGCTGCTCTATAGGGTTGTGAGGATGCACTTTAAAGTTTCATATATGCAAGATAAACACTACCAACTGATCTATAGTAATTCAGCCAGTTGAAATGTTACTTTTTTTTTTATGTGTATGAGTGTACTGTCTGCATGCAGGTCTGTGCACCCGTGTCGTGCAATGCCGTGGAGGTCAGTAGAGGGCGTCGGATTCCCCAGGAACTGGAGTTAAAGACTGTTTTAGCCGCCTTGTGGGTGCTGGGAATCGAACCCGGGTCCTCTGCAAGAGCAGTCGGTGCTCTTAACCGCTGAGCCATCTCTTTTTTTCCCTTTTAAAGTTTCATGCATGCAAACAATGATTATTGATCATATAGATTCACTACTAACTCCCACAATCTCCCCCCTAACACTCCTACTCAGTCTTCTTCACAACCTCGTGTCCTCTTTTTCATTATTAGTGCTGCCGATGTGCATGTGAGTGATCACCTACTGTGGCATGGGTGTGGTCACCCACTGGGACATGTGTATCTACCTGCAGCTGTGTCTATAAAGGGAAGTGACTTTCCCTTAGCAGCCATCAACTGGTGGCTCCTTTGATAGGGGCTGGGACCTCAGGGACATCCTTATTCATGCTAGAATTTTTTTTTTCTTTTTTGGGGTGCTGGGAATCAAACTTCTTTTTTTTTTTTTTTT